>VUYV01000183.1:168650-192227 GCA_008711295.1 Anarhynchus alexandrinus | reverse complement strand
CCCCCCCCCCCCCCAGTGGAAGCTGTACCCCCTGCGGAGACCAGTGTGGTGCGTGAAAACGATCTTCACTGCTGTTAAGAAGATGCAGTAAGCACTCATGATTTTATATATATATATATTTGTTGGCTCAGGGATTTTTTGGCACATCGTGGTGCTTTTAAACTGGAGCGGATTCGTGTACGAATCAATTCGGAATTGGGGAAACCGTGGCTTCCCTTATGTATACGTCTCTGCGGTGTTACCGGTTTTCCAGCTGGGAAGGCTGGCAGGCAGGCGGCCCACAAGGCGGCTGCCAATGCTGATTCATGACCCAACCCACATTAATACGGTACCATAAGAACATTTTTTCCCCCCCTCAAAGACAATGAATGTGTAATTTCTGTGATGCAAGTGGAGGTCAGTCTGATGCCGCTCTCTTGCCAGTAAGTTATACAATAAGTTTATAAGCGTACTTGTCGGACAGAGCCAAAACCTCAGAATCCCTTTCGAAGCCAGGTTTTTACCCCATTTGGTTTACTGCGAGCCCATGGGTTTTGGCCAGCTATAGTCATACCATAAATTAATTTTATTCTGCAACTTTAGAAGGCACTGTAAGGTTTAAGAATATTTTTTCCAGTTGTCACGTTTCTANTTTTTTTTTTTTTTGCCATATCCCATGCCAAAAAGCACAGCTTAGGAATGTAGTAGGAACATAGGAATTGCCACAACAGTCCATCTTGTCAGTCTCCCGTCTCCGTCGGCTGCTGGTGCCAGATGCAAATTCTTGAAGCAGCTACGTAAAAGAAGTTCTCCTAAAAGAAATACTGAGGCGTGGCAGGAGGGGAAGGAAAATAAGAGTGGCTGGAAAGGAGAGACTGGGCAGAAAGCCTTTTTATTTATTTTATTTATTTGTTCCAGCTACTTACAGATTTGTTTTATAGAACTTAAGGCTGATTTTCATTTCTCCTTCTCTTGCTGAGTAGCCCTCAACTGTGCCACGTATGGGAAGCAGCAAAAACAGCGAAGGGAGCTTTTTGCTTTCTGTTTCAGGAGACAGGAGGTAAAGGGCTTTAAAAGGTGAAAATGGTTTGCCAGAGATCACAGGAAGATGCAGTAGATTGTTTCGCAGAGGCAGCAGTGAGGATGCCGCGTGGAGCGCGGTGTAGGAAAGCAGTGTGTGCTGAATAATCCTTACAGCAAGTTCATCTAGCCTGTCTAATGGCTAGTTATCATTTGAAATGCTTGCATGAAAGCACGGCACGGTGTGAGCACTAGAAAATTCAATGGTACAAGGGAGTTATTTAGCTTATGCCCGTGAGATTAATCACAGGCTCGGTAATTTAACTCGAGTGATATCTTCCTGCTGTAATGTGACTTACTCAAATAGCAGCTGAGCAGCCGAGGACTGGGCAGTTTGCAGAAATCAGGATGTCAAATGTTTTGATGTCAAACTATTTTGATGTCGAGTGGAACCCGGGGTTTACGATGTGCAGCTTTGCAGCTGGCGGAGCAACAGTACCCCCTCGCTGCGTTGGTTAATCCGCTGGAAAGCTGTATTCGTTATCGCCCTTGGGAGCCTGTCTTGGTTCAGTGACGACGGGGCACAACAGGGAGAAAGCTGGAGCAGGTACAGATCTGGGGGGCACCAGTGCGAGTTGTGAACGTTCCCACTGATGTCTGTGGAATCATTTTTCATGCTGCAAATTGGAGTGAAATATACTCCAGGTGTTTGGTGTTCAGGATGGTGATCTGATCTTTTAGCGGGTTCATTAGCTGGCCGAAGGGGACTCTCGCTAACTGCGTTTCCTGATGCTTTCCTGTGCAGGAAGCTTACTGGGGAGTTAAGAGGAACGTATTCGGTGTGGAAGCGTACAGAAAATGTAGTGGATTAGAAAAAGGCTTGTGTATAGAAGTTACTAACCCTATGATGGATCATATTCATAAAGGATTTTAGGGATCGACATATTCCTCACGCAAGAATCTTTCCATCCTTACCAATAAGTGTATTGGATGAAGGCCATCATTAATTTAAATGAACGTCTTGCGCTTATGTCTGAAACTTATCCAACACGGACCTCGTTCACTGACAATGAAAATAAATGCTTTTTTCTTCTGTTCATTGCTGCTCTGTGTGGCGTGGGCCACCTACGTACGCGGAGACATTTTTCCCAGACGTGTGTACCCCCCAAAATGTTGCCCTAAATGATCGGGGAGGGGGGAGGCCACTTCACATACATAAAATATGTAATTAAAATGATGAATTATTGTAAGATAGAATATTAGCCTTTTGACATTTTAATCTGAGCAGGAGAGAGTGAGAGAGCGCATTCGGAGCCGCTCAATTAAATTTAGAATTTTTTCCCCTCCATTGTTATGAATAAATAGAGAGATTCTGTAGCAGTCTGCGGAATTATTAATTGCAAGTACTGTAGAAGGTGCATGCACCGTATCATGAAATGGAGTATCATTGTTAGTGACTATATTTCTTGGTAATTAAGGCCCAGACTAATGATGCAAGTTTTCTTCAGCATGATTTTCATCTGATTATGAGGCTGCTTCATTAAGAGCACTCAGACTAACGAGCTGTAGCTGTAATAAAGTAATTTTCTGTCTTGTGCTCTGATTGATAAAGAGTTTCTATAGCTAAAAGGAATTGAAAATATAATTATAATTAGAAATGGTTGAATAAAGTTATTACAGGATTGCTGAAGGGTAGTGCAATTGACACCATAATGTTTTTTGGAAGTGTGCATCTTAAAATTAGACTTTATAAAAGGAAGGGGGGGGGAAGCAACATGCAACCCCAAAGCCTCTATGCTAATAAATAGGCAGAATGTTGCTGCTTCCATAAAATGAACTGTTAGATTAAAGTAAAATGAGGTTTTCCCACATTGTTCAGAACAAGAAAAACATATGCAGGAAGAATGCTGTTGCCTTTCTTCCCAGCATTCCTCTTAAGTGAAGTAAAGCTTATGAAAGTGCTTTTTACTCCATTTATAAAAATTTTCATGCTGCCATATGTTACAAAAAAGATCTTTTTGATTAAGCTGATGTGTTTTGAAGCATACAGTGCGATTTTGGAGTTTCCCTTAAAAAATGTGCAAAGAGTTATGTGAGTCTTTTCTATATATTTGCATACATTAACTAGTGGTCTGTAAGAACATTTTTAGAACAGAGAGGCTTTCCTTTCTCTTTCTTTCTGTCTTTTTTTAATCTCCTTGTGTTGGCCAATATCAAAATATAATGGGTCAAATACAAGGTCTCGCTTTTTTCTCAAGGGGAAGCAAATCAACTTTTTATCTCGGAAACCTTATTCTTCTTTATGATGTTCATATTATAAACAGCGCAAACTCTGTTAGAGCAATCCTTTGTGCATATGTCATAGGATATATATGCTGTATTGATATAAAAATCTATAATAAGGGTTTTATTTAGAATTAGCTGATGCACTTTAGTACTCAGAAGTTGTTTGACTTATTTAATTTGGAGGCTTTTCGTATGACTGTATCTCCCTCTTTGGAAGTCATGTATATATTTTAAAGCTACAGTTATGCACATTTGGTTATGTAAATCTGTCCTACGCAGACTCAAAGGAACTTTATTGTATTGGATTGAACCAAACAGTAGATCATCTAGATGTATATTTATGCTAATTAACTTAAAGCCAGCATTTTGCATTGATTGCTCAGTCATAATGCTTTTTGGAAGATTTTTAGAATTTTTGAAAATCATTCTTAACACATTATACGGTGATAAAAGTGTGTTATTGGAATACCATTAGCAGGAATAAAAAAAGAACAGAATTTTATTGGTTGTTCATTGAAAATGTTAGCTGTGATTAGTTACATAATCCTACATTAACCTGTAAATTAAAATTCCTTGGTGCAATTTGATGGCTGATTTAATTTTGTCTTTCTTTGTTTGCCGCAGGCTAATTCCATTATGAATTCTTTATACAGCCTTTTCCCTCAATGATTAGCAGCTTCTACTCAAGTTCTGATTACTATTGTACACTTAGCACTACATAAAGCTGGGGATTAATATTCCCCTGAAGGATTGTTGCTATGGATCTGCTCTATTCCTTCTAAGAGATGTTTCTGCAGCTTCAATTGTCCATAAATTATGATCTCTAGTGAATTATCAGTGGGAGTGAACTAAGCTTAACAAGCTGAAGAGAGCACTCTAGTTCTGAAAGAAAAAGGGAGAGAGAGATAAAAAGATTCTCAATTATTAATTGCAAGGTTTCCATAATACAGAAGTGGTGATATTTTCCCTATCTTCATTCCTGTGAGCATGTAAGAAACAGGGGTGAGTCAGAAACACTGAAGTCCTAACCCACTCCAGCACTTAGAGATAAAACCTACCAGAGGATCTTAATTATGTGTAGACGGAGGTGGAAAAAACAACCCCATCACACTGGGTTTTAAGTTTGTATTTTGGCTCTTCACATTTCTGTTTCACCATCTCTGTTCTCCTGGTGTAGTTTTCAGTCTGTCAATAGAACGATTAGCAGCCTGGCTCAACTGCCTTTAAAATATAGTTGGGATTAATAGGGGATTTAATTGCAGATGTCTGAGGATCTTTCATATTTGGAGAGGTTTTATTAAGAGACAGCTATTCCAGTTCAAGTTTGTGAGCTCTTTGCTCTGCTCCCATCTGTTCTCCTTTGTTAGGGCTTTAAAGTCGTATTTCTCCTACTGATTCATGGCTGTTTTCTTTCTCCTCCCTTGAAAAATCTGTTCTGAAGGCTGGACTGCAGCATTATTCTTTCTTGCCGGCTATGTTATATTTTACTAATCGAGATGATCGTGTCCTTCTGTCTTCCAGCCCCAAGCCGAGTGAGCTCTTGCTCAAACTTTAGGCTGCAGAGTGCCAGGGATAAAAGGCTGCCGCAGACGGGACTTTGCATCTACCTCCTCCTTTTCAGGGAAGTCCTTGGGTGGCACAAAGCTGGCTCTGCCACAATTGCGCCTGGCTTCCGCGATGCAGGAGGGAAGGAGCCAGCAAGGAGGTATTGACCTTGCATCACCGACCAGCAGATACAGGGCTACCCTGAATTTACTCAAGGTACTGGATCAGAATGTCTTTGGCTACTTCATGCCAAAGGGAATATAAATCAGGTTTTGGTTTGGGTTTTATTTTTTTTTTTTTTAAACAGACTTTACTGCCTTACTTTCAGACATTGCAATGGCTGTAGTTCAGCTAGATCTGAGGTGTGTTTGAGGCCGTTCTGAGACCCTTAGGGTTTGGGTTTTTTAATGTTCTTTAGGCTAAAGCAGTTTGACTTCATCTGCTGAGCTACCCCCTGCATTGGGGTACACTGTCTGTAGTGGTAGGTCATATTTAAGCAACACAGTTAGAAGGACTCGGTAACTCTAGGAGTTACTGTACTTTCATAAGGGTTGGCAAGTAACCTGCCCTAGCCCACAAGAGTTGTTTAGGCGCTGGAGCTGACAGTGTTCCAGCCCTATTCCAAGAGAAACAAAAAACTTTTAAAGTGTGACTAATAGAAGGTGTTTTTTTCATCTTTCTTTGAAAGCCCCGCTTGACAATATTCGGCAAAATCTGTATATGCTTTAAATTAAAACCAGCGGCCGAGTCCAACTGGTGTTTTGTGATTGGAGCTAGTGACAGAAACAACAAAGGTGGGTTAGTTACATTACTGGATCTGAATGCTCTGGTGTGCTCAGTCCACTTCGTGCTGCTTACTGAAACTGCTGGCGATTCCCATCAAACAATTCCCTGTGGAGCCGCAGTGTTGCCTATTGTCTCAGCCCATAGCGCAACCAACAGAAGATGACGTATGCAGAGCAGTCGGGACTTTGATTATCCCCAAATGCTAGATGTTGTGGCTGGGAAAATCGAGGAGATGTTAGAGTTGTCCCTGCAGAAGGACAAACAAACTGGGTATTCACAATTTTTGTTTTTTTTTTTTTCCTTTCCCACCTATGCATTCTCTGCAGTGTTCAGAAAGAGTATAATGGAGAATTTGACCTTATAGTTTGCATTCGGACTGTTGTGTTGAATAACTACTAACAGATTATTCTTGAAGAATCTGATCTTTTTCCTCCCAGCCCACTCTGTAGTCTTCATAGCATCCTTTTGTAGTGCCTTCCTCAATTTATTTGAGAGCTGTTGAAATTTTACTCCTTTTTCTAGGATTTTAATCTGCCTAGTGTCTTTGAGTGCTCTGGATCTTTGTTGTAAAAAAACAGTGTCTTCCGTATTTACATCCTGTATCCTCTTGGTGTTTTTTTAAAGGTCTCATTGCTATGTCTTCTTTAGATATCTGTTTTCCACCCTGAAGATCTCCTTTCTTTGTTCCTTCCCAGTACTGTTGTACTCTTTTCCAGGTGGAGCGATCGGAACTACCCTCAGCACTCCAGCCATGGATGAGTTGAAGGTTTGTCATAATCACATTATCTTGCCTTTATTGACATCTTATTGCCTAGTGCTGAACAAGTCCTCGTGGGCTTTGGATGGGGTAGCCCTAATACTTGCTCTCATGTGCAGACAATGATCCTTCTGTTACTCCTGCTAAATCGACAGTGAAGGCAATAGGTTGAATGCAGAATTTCCTTCTTGTGAGTGTTTGTTACTCCTGTTAGGTGATGCTAAGGTTGCCACAGTATGGCTCTTAGGTGCCAGGCACAATCATGTCAGTTGAATTGTTTACCCACAACAGCTGCATACTAGGCTGTGATAACTACTACTTCTTTTTTTTTTTCTTTACATTGGGTGATGTTAATCAGCTGATTTTCCTGACTTCTCTGTTTCCCAGTTGAGGTCCTGGTTCTGGGATCTGCTGTAGAGTTCACCTTGCACATCACTGATCAAATCATCAGGGAAGTGAAACAATAATTGTTCTTATTCCTTTTTTGGGTCTGGGTCTAGCTGTGACTGAAGCTGACTCTGCTCCTGTTTGAATTAAGTAGGACTTTTACCAAGATTCAGACCAGTAGAAGAGAGGAAATCACGATTCGAGCTTGTTTTCAGTTCAGGTTTGGTTCTCTGGCAGACATAAACCCCCTAAGCCCTGGGTCTCTGATCAGCCCTCTCTAGCCATCTCCATTTGAGCACATGATGTCTCTCCAACATTACTACTGCCTCTGTCATCTCCCTGAAGTGCTGGCTTCTCTCTCTCTCTGCTCTGTCGCATTCAGTGGACTAATTGGTGAAAGAGGGCAGCAGAGATCCTTTTTAATAGCAGATCTGCCTCAGCTGTGATGAGAAAAGCTGGTAACCAGAGAGGTGTTTGCAAGCAGCCGAGCATAGGGGTGTAGGGGGATGCCCATGCTAACTCCGGGGGAGGAAGTGTGAGCATGAAGGATGGTGCAGCACAAGGCAGAGATGCTTGTATAGGCCTGTGAAGCCATGTTAACACAAAGCTAGATCAGTCCTTAATTACTCTGCTGTTTCTCAAATGTTTAAGGAGAGGCCTCAGAATAGTATTGATGATATAGATAATAGCAAATGGAGGATGCAGCCGCAGGACACGTGAAGCATTCAGGTCTAAAATGTGTACGTATGTATTATACATTGTCTGCCAAGCCAGGCTGTGTACTTACGAAAACAACATTCAGTGGTTGTTAGTGATCTTTTCCAAAGGTTCCCTGAATGTGAAGCTGAGGATGACTTAAAAGAAGGGAAAGTGTGAATTATGTTGGAGAGACAGCAGTGAATCCCCTCCCCTTGCTCCCAAGGGATTCTCCTCTAATTCATTTATTCTATCATTGAATACAGAATCCATTAAAAACTGGGCTGGAAGATGCAGCTCCTCTGTGTGCGGAGTTACGGCAATCCAGGTAGGATGGATGATTCCTCGGATATGTTTGTCCAACCCATTCTGAGGGGCAATCAGTGGTGAAGGTTACGTAGCTCCTCAGGGAAGTCCCTTCTGGTGGCTCATGCTATTTGCTGTAGTCCTTACCTTTTGTAAATGAGTCTTAAGCCTCCCAGAAACTTCATCCCATTTCTGTTCAGTTGCATCCACTCTGGACAAGAAGAAATGCTTTGATTTCTTAATTTAATTCAAATTTGTTTAGCCACACGCTTCCTGTGTTTGAGCAGAAAAATGCTCCAACATCACTTTATACTTGTCCCTGTTTAATTGTCCTGTTCTTTTCTGTCTGCTTCTCTGATTTGTCAAGAACATTTGAACCATCTTCCTTCAGGTCTCTGCTACTGTGAAATGTGCGAAACTTTGTACAAACCAGCATGTTATGGTTTTGCTCTTCCTTGATTTTAAGTTGGGCTGTCAAATCATAATTCCTCTTCTTACATCACGAGCAGCTGACATACATTGCTCTGTAGATCCCATTGTCCATGTAACCTCAAAGGAAAATTTTTCCTCTTTTGTTGGTGGCTTCTTCCTGCTGGAAATAAACCTGGAATTTCAGGGCCAGAGGGCAATTATTCACATTTAAGCTGTCTTTCTTAATTCGCTGTTTTATTTGTTTCTAAGTCAGATCGTGATGACAGTGTGGCATTTTTCATTAAGGATGTATCTTCTTGTCAGGAAATTCAGGTGACAGTGAAAAGTGGCTCCCTAGAAAACTTCATCTGCACCCTTGACTGACTTCCTCAGACGTATTTTAGTTGAGAGATTTACTTCACCTCCACTCCCCTCATGTCCTCGTTTCTGGCAATGTCAATACTTTATGAGGTATCTAGACATCAGAGGTGCTCCTTGAAGGTTCCTAGTTGAGCACCTAAAAATATTTAAGTAATATGACACTACAGGCAGTGCATTTTCTGAGCAATCATTGCACGTCTCACAGAGCAGTAAAGGGCATCCGCCGAAGGTCTGTAAGCAGCCACCAAACATCTGAGTGCCCGAGAAGGGCACAGACTTGCTATGAGGAACAGTAATAGAGACAAGAAAATGTGAGGATAGAGGCAGCCTAGACAAGAAGATTTACAGAGTGTTGTAGAAATAAATACACTGCCAACAGCTCGTCACATGTTCCATTCACACATTTACTGAACCCTGCAGAAATAGATGTGTGTAATCAAAGAAATGGAACTTTTTAAGATCAGTTGGCAAGTGAACCTCTGCCAGATTTGTTTTCTGGCCATAAAGTTATGTCTGTAGCAGAGTGGAAAATAATCCTTGATTCAAAGATTTACAGCAGGGATGAATTTACCAGTCAGGTAGATACTACACCACATTTTCGCATGCGTAATCCAAAGATTATCTGTCTGAAAACAAAACTTCTAAACTTTGATTCTGAAGTTTTGTTGGCTGTATAAATGATCTCTTTGGCATAGAGATGTTTATCCCAGAGCACTTTTCTTAGAATAGTCCTATTGCATCTGTTTCCACATAGCTGGTTTAACCCAAAGGTGAGTACTTTTTCTTTGCTTTTTTTTTTTTTTTTTTTTTTTTTTTTTGTGGAAAAGTACTTTTAAAGGAGAGTGGCTGATTTGGAGTGCATGAAAATGTGGTAATTCTCATGTTCATGCCTCTCCTAGATTTGTAGATTCAGTCGCTCCCAAGCTTCTCTGCAGCAGCCCTGACGACCAAAGACCTAAATTCTGATTGCTGTGGACTCGGTGCTAACTCTCAGTGATTAAAATAGGCTCGGAGCCAACAGTCCTATGTGAATATTTGCAATTCCTGTTAACCTCAGCAGTGCATAGCACACATTAAAATTACTTCTGGGACCCTCACCATCTTTTCAATTAAATTACTTACCTGTAATGGCTCCATATTAAATGTTATTGTCCTCTGCTCCTTTTTACTGGGTGTTGTTCACTGTCTATTATGTTTCTCCAGTTTTCAGCTTTCTCTCTGTCTATTTTTATATTTAAAGATAAACTTAGTAATCTCAACAGAAATACCAACAGAATAAAAGCCACTGTACTTTTTCAGACCAAAGGTTCAGCGAATCTAACATCCCGTTCTCAATGATAGCTGTAAATGGATGCTTGGAGAAGATTAAGCGTGTATGATTCTTCCTTTTCAATACTCTCCCTGTCCTCTAGTACTCTCCAACCAAAGGATTTCCTGCACCTTGTGTGATATGTCTAGTTATTAACCCCCAGCAGATCTCTCTTCTAGGTACTTGCATAGTTTTCACCTTGACCCCTTGTAAATATTTTGTAGTCCTCGCATCCTTTGCTAAGGAGTTCTCCAGGTGGCTCTTCATAGAAGAGAGGTGTTAGAGTGTTAGACCTCCTTTGGTTTGTTTTGAATGTTGCTCCCACAAGATTCTTTTGATGACCCTTTGCTCTAGTATTGGGAGATGTGGTTAACAGTCCCTCCCTTCTGTGCTCTTGAGGCTATGTGCAGTTGTTTGGGCTTTTATCGCATCCAAAGTAATTTATCTTGCCAGATTGAAGAGTCACAGCCTGTTCTATTGTGCATAGAAATATTGTTCCATCTGCAAGTGTGCGGGGGTAAAATTTAGCTTTCTGGCTGTGGTGGACGGCAGATGACTGAGCCTTGTATGAATATGTTTGACCCTGCTGTCATAAAGTAGGTGGCTTAATCCAGGTTTCATTCATCCTCGTGCGTGTGTCCACTCTGAGCAACTAATTTCTGGAATTAGTCAAATATTTGCCATTTTTTCCCTTAACTGTTTATCACAGGGGTTGTTGTTGACCAGCTCTCCAGCACAGAAGCAGAATATTTTGTTTCTGCTGTGTTCCTACTTTGTGCTGGTGTAGAGGAATGAATCGTGGACAGTTAGCTCTTGGATTGGTATAAATCAGCATAGCCCTGTTGATTTCAGAAAAGCGGTACAGCTGGGTTAGCCAAGTCTTTTGATGTATGTGGGAACTGCTTAACTATCATAAAAGTGGTTAAGTGTGTGCCTGACTTCAAGCATCTTCCAAAGAATTGTGCTGAATGGGAGCTGATGCAATAGACCGTCTCCACAACACAATATTCCTTCTCTGATGTTTCAGTATATGCAGTAGTCAAAGTGTTTACACATGCGTTATTATTATTTTAACCCCCAGTGAACTCGTCTCCCCAGTTGGAGCTCAGATATACAAGATAAAGTTAATTGGGCTCCCTTTCAACTGGAGAATTTAGACCTCCTTCCAGCTTCTCAGGTAAAGGAACGTGGTTTGGACTGTTCTTATCTCTCGATCCTCCCTTGAGCTATGCTAAGTCAAATACTGTAAACTGATAAACATTATTCTAACATTGGTAACACTTGTATAAACTCTAGTGCTGTTCCCTTCTTAACACCTCCCACTTCCTTGCATCCGTGTAAATTCTTCGTCCCAGCGTGGTGCACAAAGGTCCGACATGGATCATGTAACATTCCCAATACAATGAATGCTTTCTTTCCGTCTTTGCTGGACTCTGGAACTCTTTTGCTTTACTTCTGTTCAGCGCTGAAACCCCGGCCTGCTTGCCAGTGATTTATTGCGTATTCAGGGTTTCCAGTGATTTACATTTTCCGTCTTCCCTTGAAGGCGTTCACGTTGCTTCAGAAGGATGTGGTGGTTGGCTTTAATGTAAAATATTCTTTGCAGTGATTTGACTTCTGAATTCAATAAATAGTCTCACCTTCTTCATAAGAGTTAAAAGCAGTACTAGCTGGATTTGGGTCTGAGAAACAATAAAAAGGAAGTTTCTGTTTGGAAGCATATTAAAAACCTCATGGTTTTGTTTTTTCTTTGCTCTGGAAAGAAAGGAATCTTGATTTGACTGGCCCTGCTGAATTCATTGGCAATATACAGTGAAGTACACCTTTTCCGGGTTATTCGTCTAATTGGGAGGTGCTTTTTCCCTTCTACGCAAGGCCCAGGCAACACAGGAGAACCCACTCTTCCTTCCCATACATGGGCATTAATGAAGGATCAGCCTTTCTTTTTAGGAGGATTTCTGGGAATATTTCTGAAGAGATTGCGTCCTTTGGTTAAAAACCTATTCCTTTCTCTGCCCCTGCCCCCTGTTCGTTTCCAGTTTAATGAAAATTGCCATTTAGCCTTTGATTCAGGGAAGCCCAGTATATTTGTTTTAGGAGCTTCCTCAGCAACCTCTAAGTCTTGTCTTTCTAAATCTGCCCATAATGAGGCAAGGGGGTCTCTGCATGCAGTCAACTGCCAGAAGTAAAATACCCACCCTAAGAAGTACTAGCTCCTTAGGAACGTAAATTAGAGCTTCCTGCTGCCGCAGTTAAAATCATTTCAGTTCTCCAGCTAGCTGGGTGTCTGCACGGCACCCCCACCCGTTGTCTGGAAGGTCCAACTGACCATTTATTTGTATATGCTGGGGAAGTAATGTGCACTGCAGGATATGTGCCCAAGGCTATGCTTCCCTTTCCCCTCTGCTGAGGTGCGTCTTGCCTACAGGCACTGCATTCACAGTGGGAGAATGATTTATACATTCGCTGAGAGAACAAGAGAGCAAAATGGCAGCCACAGCATAAGATTTCAACCCTCCTGAGATGCTGGCAGTCTTGTAGGACTGGCTGTCCTCCCAGGCTTTCTCCTTTTGTGCCTGAAATCTCCCAAACACAGATTGGTTGGGCTGTGCTCCAGGTACAAATGACAAAGAGGTGTCTTTCAGGGGTGACAACTACTGCCCTAGCTAAGACTGTAAGGTCAAGCCAGCTGCTGGCGGATTTGATCTTGCAGTTTGGAGGGGTTCAGCCTCCCATTTCCAAGTACCCTGTCAGTATGAGCATCTGAGCCTGGAGCAGGGGGGAAGAAAGCGAAGGAAGAAAGGTGGGAGTTAGTATGGTGGAGTAGTGCTGTTCCACAGCGGCATTTGTTTTCATTGTGAATCCAACAGCACTGCAATGAAACCACACGAGAACGTGATTCTTCCTCTGTGATGGTCCACCAACTGTAGCTACCGTAGCTTTCTCCAGCTTCGTGTCTCAAGCAAATGAAAAGATTTCTTGGTGTAGTGTCAGTTTGTTTTATTTTGCTCTAACATCCTCTGGCCCCAAGTGAATATCTAAAATCCATCAGACAGTGTCACTTGTAATATTTTTGAATAAAGCTGTTGAACTTAAGCTCCTGTAAAACCTACACAGCAGTTTATCTTTCTTTTAATATCATTGTTGCATGCTATCATTTTAATTGTAATATTCTTTCTTGCAAGGCTTTTAAGGATTACTTCTTCAAAGGTGTTGGAAAGGTGAGAATGATAATTAAATCTTATCTCAAGTGTAATTTTATGGTTATATTGTACTATTCCCCAGAAGTACGGTTTTGAAATTGTTGTGGGCTGTGAGTGAACCTCTAGGGCATAACTGAGAAGAAAGTGCTAAAACATGACTCTTTAGCCCAATTATTTTTATGTCTGCGTTGGAATGAATTTCCAGCTTCTGGAACTTCTTTGATCATTTCACTAGTGTCATTAAGTAATTATATTAAAAGAAATATTCCTTTTCTTAAATATTGCTATGTTTGTCACAAATGGTTGGAAACTAGAGAGTTGAAAGGATTCTGTCTGAATTCCCAGAACCAAAACATACGTGTGTGCACAAATACATACTCACAAAGGCAACTGGAATGTCCTCTGTGGTGACTTCAGGCCCGAGCATGACTTATTCTTTCTTGGTGTTCCAGTTAGGGTTATGTTATTTTTCAGACAAGATTATTCTCAACTATCCCAAAAGAGAAATGGTAATCCAGTTTTGTGGTCATTGAAATTATTTGCAAGTCTGGATGAAATTCAGATGGTAGTTTGGGCTGAGTAGAAGGACAAAATCTCAGGGAAGTTTAAAGGAAATGCTTTAATATTTATCTAAATGAAACTTACTTTCTTTACTTTTAGTAATGTTTTTCATTCTTTAATAATATATTGTTTTTAAAATGCTTTTGGAGCAATATGCCACTTTCATTCTACCCCAAATAAGATTTTTTTATTTATTAATTTTTGCTGAGAAAAAGAAATTTGATTTCTCATCATCCTGAACCTCTGTATTTTAAAACTTTCTTTCATATTCATGTAGCTGTAGTTAAATCTGCAAGGTTAGATCATGGCGATAATTGAATGAAGGGGAGGATCAGAGGACATTGCCTCTGCAGAAGCTTCTCACAGCATGGAGCTTGCTTCAGATAAGGCGGTTTGTTAGTTCATGCCTGCACCCCGTTGGATCTTGAGCCAAATCTACCTTGAAGCTCATCTGCCCCGTAGTTTTGGCAGTGTCACTTCTCTGTCGGTATCCTCTTCAAGCTGGAGTCAACATTCGTGACCAAGCTCAAATATCTTCCCATGTGCAATCTGCAGGGCAACTTAAAAGCTGAGATGAAGAGAATAACCCGAGCCTAGCGAAAGCATACGCATCTCTTCAGCAGAGTGGGACTTTTGTAGAGGGATTACCAATGGGAGAACCTCTGTCTTGCTGCAGAGCGACTGTCCAGGAACTGGCAAAGATATAGGGTAAATCTCGGATCCTAGTCCTAGAAATAATGGCCTGTCAGAGGCTTACTGGTTTCAGGCAAACACCCACACAGGCTCAGTCCCAGCTGTCATCCCTCCGAGGGCAGGGGGAAACATTGCATTTTGGAAGGATTCTGGTTGCGCATTTTAAAAGGGTTTAGTATATATACCTGCCTGTGAGCTCAGCCTGATCTGGTCCCAGGTAGAAGTGTAATGGGAGAGGCAAAAGCACAGGATTTATTCCTGCATGCTTTGCACAGAGAAGAGGAAACAAACGGAATGTTTCTGCTAATCATATTTAAGCCCACATAATATTACATTTTCATCAAAAGCTTATGTAGAATGCAATTTCTTTTATTATAATTTTTTCCTTTTCTACTTTGTATTTTAGACACTTATACGATTATACTTACTGTCAAAGTGCTTTACAAATCTAGGGGGGGGATTATTTTTTTTTATAAAGAGATTTTTAAATTTTTGTGTGGCTAACTCATATCTTTTAAAACTTCCTAATGAAATATAGGTCTAGACAGAGGTTGGTTTTGTAGATATTGGGCCATATTTCTTTTTTTTCTTTCAACCTTTGCAACCTCGTAATTGAGTAACTTCTCCCTGACATTAACAGGAGTTACACATTCATAATGAGAAAAGAGCACATTCCCACCCTCTTGCTTTAAAATGTATCCAGTAGATAATATGAAAGGCTAGAAAGCTAGAAAGTCCTAATGACTTTTTTTTTTCTAATGTTTGTTTTAAAAAGTGTTCCTCTGCAGGGGGTTGATCCAAAGCCCATTGAAGTCAGTGGGAATTTTTCCACAGAATTCAATGAAGTTTGGATTTGGTCCTTAGATAGCTCCGGGAGGTAGCCGCCTCATTTTTTGCAGCTGTCCTTGGGGGCGTTGGAGGAGAGCTGCTGCAATGTCAAGTCCATACAGTGCGGAGCATGCTGTTGATTATAAAGCAGAATTCCTGCAAAATTTCAGCTGGAAGAGGGGTAGGAGGTTCCGCCTAATAATCAATAGCACAATATGGCACTATTATCAAGGCATTGGCTTTTTAACAAACACTTTTAAAGCAACAAAGGAGACGCGATGGTTTTCATTTAAAGGGTAAACTCCCCTTTATTCTTGGGATTCCAGGCAGATTAGCCCTGGTATGTCCTCCAATGCTGTACTGAACATATTAATGATATTTTCTGTTCTCTTTGCAAAAGCAGCATGCAGATTACCTGCCTTTTTAAATGCAGCAGTCAAGTTGCACGTTTTTGGAAGTTTGCTTTGTAAAGTGCAATGGTGCGCTGCTCAGCAGCTTGCAAGTGAGAGATCTTGAAAAAGTTAGAAACAAGATAGTTTTGAGGGAAGCAAATTGAGGAGGCTGCCGATCCTGCATAGTAACTGTTTCTTCCAGTTCTACATTTTCACACCGTCCGGTGGCATAGAAGCCCTCTGTCACTCAGGTTTCGCATCTATACCCCTTCTTATCTGTTCAATATTTGCTTATGTGTCTTATGAAGGTAGATTTTATAAGGAGAGGCACTCTGTGTGTACACTTTGAAGGTATTAAGGTAATGATCCTAATTGGGACCCAACTTTAATCCTGATCAAGATGCTCAGGCCCATTCTGTTCTTGGCAGCTCCCGCACACGTTCCTGTCACGGCAAATCTGTGTAAAAGTTTGCACGGAGCGATTGGCTGCAGAGGTTTACCAGCTGCGTGTAGCCAGATCTCTCTGCTTGCAAGGAGTCCTGTTGATTTTTGCCTTCCAGGCGTTGCTCGGGTTCAGCGACAGTTGCAAAATGAGGGTAGAGCACATCTTTAAACAAATGTGTACTTGCACCATATCCCCAATATTAAATGCCTCTTTTGATTTTGACACTTTTGGGAGTAACGCAATAATTAGTTAGGCCTAGTGGTGATTTCATCCAACACAGGGTTAAAAAGGCCTTGTTTCTCACTGCGCTAGTTGATTAGTAATGAAGCGTAATCGCATAGGGCCATGGATTTTTTCCTTTTTCACTACTCATGAAAATATATAACAAAGGCCCCAAATCCTTTGGATCCTTATGTTTACGTTATACAGGAATCTAAGGGTAAACAGTAGTTAAAGGTAAATGCTAAGAGAGTGATAATTTTCTAGAAAACAATTATATAAAACATAATAGTCAGACAAGGCCATGATTCAGTTCCACCTAGTGCAGTCTCTCATCTCAGGCAGTGGGCGATAGTGTACGGCAGGGCAGAGGATAAGCTCTGGGTGAGCAGATATTTCCTGTAAGTGTTATCTCAGCCTACAGAAGTTTGTTGCAGCAGGGCTCCCTGAAGTGCTAGCTTTTACTTAAAATCTGCTGGCGGGGAGTTTTTGTTCCCTCATCTACCCCCATAACTTTTTCATTCCCTTTTTTGTCTGTCTGTGTTGATGCTGTCCTGGGGCAGGGCTTCCACAAAGGTAAGCATCTCCCTTTTGTCTCAGACCACTCCCTTCGAAGTTAATTTGGCATCCCCCAATTCAGGCTTGGAAAAGACTGACCTTCCTGGTCGCCGTCTTCACGACAAAATTTCATCTCTCTTCCCAAATCTCTACATGTCAGGAAAGTGGGAATTAGAAGAATGAAGTTGAATGCTTTTACATTTGTACGTAGGCTTGTTCTGGAACGAAGTCATTATGTTGAAATATTAGTGATTCTATTTACAGAAATCCGTAATAGCTGTGTGCCATTAACTTGTACTTTTGTACTAAAGAAGTTTCCTGTAACTTAAATCACTGATTGTGAAATCTAGTCCTTGGAGTTTATTTAGTTTTGACTGAGAAACTGAGGCGCCTTATTACTATCATTTTGTTCTCATCTGATAGAAAGATTATGCTTTTTTAAAAAATGTTCTTATTTGTCACAGTGACATTGTATACAATAGATTTGTTTGTATCTGTTCTGTATTTCTGCTTCTTAGGTCACCCAGCCTTCCATAACAAATGTCAAATTCCTCTAAAGGTTCAAAGCATTTCTCCTCCTCTCCCTCTTTTTCTGGCTTGGGTAGAAATCGAATAGAGCCGATTAATGGTTGGTGGGTGGGGGCAATAGGAGAAGGGACTGTGTGAATTTTCTAATAACTTTTTAATATTATTATATTATAATAATAATATATATTAATATAATAATAATATAATATAATATAAATTAAATATAATAATATTAATATAATATTATTAATTATTATTATTTTTCTAATAACCCTTTTTACATAAAATTGGAAAATAGTGAAACTAATTCCCAAATGTAAAAGGAAGAAAGCTGCTGGCTGAGAAGTGGAAAAGCTGCCTGTAGGGCTCTGGGTGGATGGATGCAGGAGGCTGGCTCGTCCTGGTGCTCCACCAGCAGTGTGGTGGGGTGGTCCCAGGTGGTAAAATACATGAGTAAGCTCTTTTGGTGGATTGGTGGGGTTCCTGCTAATCGCTTACTGATTGACGTGTATTGGGTGTGATGGGTTGGGTGTATCGACATGAGATGGGTTTGATACTTGGGGCAGGGGAATACGGACAGATAAGCATGGGTTCTGTGCTGCGTCCTAAATTGAAGGTTAGATGGGAAGCTGCAGTGATGGTCCAAGTAACACTTCCCTCTGCCACATGTGTGCCATAAATCCCAGTGATGCTACACCCATGCAGACGCTGAGGAACAGATGTTGGTCTGTAGGTGCTGGGGATAAGCCATCCCTCTAAAGAAGATAGGATGGGGTGCCACAGGACTCTTGAAGGCCTTGTGTACCCTCTGCACCTCTGCGCTGCAGCCGAGAGCGTGCCTGTCTGGTGTGCTTCCTTCATCTTGCTTGGTTTTGATGTCTGTATTGTCAGGATGACCTATGTGTGTATGACCTACTATATTTAATGTATGCATGCGTATGTACATCTATAGTGTATAATAGCTAGGCATATAGTATGTATTTGATTAGCCTTTGCCTTAATTTGTTTCGTTATCATACGTAGCTTTCTGATCTTGTTATCTGCTTGGCACAGTTGACTATGTTTTTATTTCAGATAGGTGAGTCTTTTTTGCCATCACTGTGAGGTATGAAGGATCAGTGTCTCTGGGTTTTGCTTAAATGGATTTAGGGAGCCAGTCAGCGTTGCCAGTTCTTGAAGTTTGATACATATTTACTTGCACCTATAGATACATTTAAATCTCACTCCTAAGACCTTCTTGCCCCTCTGTTGAAGACATACATGCTTTCTCTTTTTTCATCAATAGCTCTACAAAAGAAGGAAATTTATATTTAATGAGGGCCTGTCTCCTGGTGTTTACAAATTCCTCCGTGACGAGCCTACAGCACTAGCACACGGAGACATTTATACTCTAATAGGATTTACCTTTACAAATATCTGAGAACCTTTTAAAGCAGAGATTAAATTGTTTAGCTCAATATTTAATCTGTTACTTCCTCTTTAAAGATGCCCAGTGGAATTTGTCATACGCTGAGCTGATAACACATAATATTGATCAGTCATAAACATAAACCAGAGAAATCTCAGGAAGTCTTCTGCAATCCTTTTCTTTTTAATTAAATTTTGATCCGAACTGCTTTTGATTAATTTTCTTATTTGTAAGTATGTGAATTCTGGGGGCCAGCAAGTTTCTTAAGTTGCCTGGCATTGGTCTCTGGTGAGTGGCTCAGCTCAGGAACAGTATGATTGCATTTTTATGGTTTTCAGATATTTAATAGCTTCTTCCTGTCATTTTCTGAATGAGTGAATAAGGTTTAGCCCTCTGGGAGCCAGCACAGCATCGGAGAGTGGAGAAAATGACTTGGATCTGTGTACTTGACTGATTGCCTTAGTCTTAATTGTTCTCTTAATTAGCTGCAGTAGCAACTGCATCTGGGGAGAGATCACGGTATTGGTAAACAGCTCCACCTTGGAGCCCTGTGTAATGCCTTTTGGAAACATGACAATGAGCTCTGTATCTCCGCTGAGACACAAACCTGCCAAATCTTCAGCCCCTGAAGTCTTTGGTCTCCTCATGTGATCTGTCACTCTTGTCTGTGAGATGCAGGCCCCCGACTGTTTGGTCTTAAACAAATTAAGCTTTAATATGCCAAAAGCCAGCTTTATTGAGCAGAAAGGGGGAAGGGGAAGACAAAAGAGTGTTGGTGGAGGGTTGTTCAGACAACTTGAGGGTGTTTCCCAGATTAGAAGTGGGAGAGAGAGATGCACTTTGGGGAGTCAAGGCGGGCTTGAAATGTTCTATGGTGGGGAAACCCAGGCAAACCGAGGTCAGAGAAGATGCTGCGTGTCCGAGCAACCTTCTTGCTGTGGGTATCAGCTCGAGTCATCAGCGCAAGCTGCTGGTGCAATGCAGCCACAGCCTCCAAAGGGAGTTATTTGGTATGCCTGTTGAATGCGAAAATATTGTGTGGCGGTTGAATTGACCACCAGTCCAGCTTCATTTTCCATCCGCTAAGTGACTATCCCTGAACAAAGCTCTGGGACTTGCAATGAGGGGCACAAGTTCAAGGTTGCGTTAGAATTGTGCGATTTAAGCTCTGCTTCAGCTTTGCAATCTAGTCTTGCTAGAATACAGACAGAGCAAAATTAGGCACGATGACAGGTAGCTGAAGCTGGTGGTTTTTAAGAATATCTGCTGATTTTTAGCATTAGTTAATACCTGGCCCAAGAGAAAGCCCTCCCTTTACATAGTAAGATTAGATGGAGGTTTTGTTCATCGCCACATGCAGATTGTGAGTGCATTGAATGCCACAGGCACTGAAAAAGGCAACATGGCACTGGCAGGAGAAAGTGTGAATTAATGTGATTTCAAGTCTGACTGAGGCAGATTTAGTTCTGGAGACAGACAATGGCCAAAAACGTTTGGTTATTTTTTTATTAAATTATTCTTTCTTTAATACTGCAGGCAAATAAACCTACTGTAATATTACAATAGTCACTTTTCAATAAGCAACATATCCCTTTTTATGTGTTTATCCAGAAGAAGAGAATACTGATGGATTGTTTGGTTTTGTTGCTGCCAAAAAGAAATGCATGGGAAGGCATGAAAAGATCTGTTGCTGTGTCTCACCTGGCTTTCAAAAGACGCATTTGTAGACTACTGGGTATCACTTTCTTAAGTAAGTGCCATCAGTGCCAGAAGTTACGTGTTTTCTACCTCTCATAGAGGCTTAGTTTATAGCATTGACTGTTGTGTTAATGTAT
Organism: Anarhynchus alexandrinus; assembly: GCA_008711295.1. NCBI lineage: Eukaryota > Metazoa > Chordata > Aves > Charadriiformes > Charadriidae > Anarhynchus > Anarhynchus alexandrinus. Next base: position 171,694 of record VUYV01000183.1, on the reverse strand, counting down.
TATAACTGAAAACTGGTTATTAGCAAGATTATACTTAGTCTACATAGTTAATCTTATAGCTATCTAGCAAGAACTTGTGGTTATTTTGCATTGCAGCAGTGTTGTATTTGCAACACTCCTTCTGCAGGAGTCTTTTTTTATATCCTTCCTCCCAAAGCCTTTCTGTGCTGAAGTACCCTTCATAGCCAGCACTGAACTGTTTCCTCTAAAACTTCTATTGAACCCCCTGCTGAACTTTTAACTGCAGAAAGAAGGCAGGTTCAGATGCATAATGATCAGATAATGTGTATGGGATAAAAAAGGCCGTTCAGTCAGGTTTGTAGTAGTTAATTCTGAAATTAGTAGTGATGGTTAAACTACATTTTATTATATTAAGGGCAATAAAATTCTGTAGAGAACTATGTATGCTGGAATCCGGTATCAGCAGTGGTTAAAGTTTTATGGCAAATTAACCCATCCTATGAAACTAGCAGAAATTAAATCTGGATAGCAAATTCAAGCTATTTATTCTAAGCCTGGCTTTACTAGTTTTAAGTTACTGTGGAAAACTGAAAGAACAAATCAGATTTTAAAAAAATTATTATCGAGGTAAAAAAAAAAAGAATGCATTCACTGTAATTGTGGCAAGTATTCTTTTCGCTGTTTTGCGAGCAAGGTAAGCATGAAAACCGTTTGCAGCTGCATCAACGAGACGTGTGAGATAAGAGGACTCTGAGCAACCTGATCTAGTTGAAGATGTCCCTCCTCATTGTCAGGGAGTTGGACTAGATGGCCTCTAAAAGTCCCTTCCAACCCAAACTGTTCTATGATTCTATGACATTTAACGGGGCATTTGAGTTTGGAGGAAGGTGGCTCAAAATGGGTTTCTCCTTTCCTTGTTTCTGCTTAGCCCTTCTGATAAAACATAGGAGAGATGTAGAGGTGATGTGGTAGGCACTGAAAGAATAAAGTGTATTCTGTCTGCAGGACTCTGAGGTTAAGGTTGGTTAAATAGGATGTGTAGGATAGAGGTGAAGAAAATATTGAATTCTGTTTTTTATTTAAAAATAAAAGATTGTTAATGTGCTCTGAGTTACCCTTCCTCCCAATAGAGTGATGAAGGGCACCCAGTGACATGAAAACTTTAAACAGGGAGACAGCAAATACGTGTTTGTGCGCAGCACTGCTCCCAGGTGATGCTGAAATCCCAGGGGCTGGCTGTCGGCGGCAGAAAGGCTGATGCTGGTGCAGTGAGCTGTGTGGGGTAGGACTCTGCCGTGCTCCCCTGACAGTTGTTTGGGGGGCTGCCTTCATGGGGGTTTCGCCTCAGCCACCTGAGAAGCCTTGTGAGCTGGGTACCGGCTTCTTTGGGGAGCTGGATGATAAATAGGACTGAATGGGTTTCATGGGCCATCTCTGTTCCCTGTATCCTCAGCATGATGTGATTGATTGGATGAGTTTGAGGTGCTGGCAATTCCAATGAACCTTAAATTGCTGGATGCCTTGTGTTTTCACAGTGCTATAGATACATAGCAACATATGATTTTTATCTAAGGATGTTAGATGAAGATAGTGAAATTGAGGTATATGATAAGGAACTTGTGAGTGTTTGCAAGTCGATGCAGGAAGGTTTTTTATATCTTCTCAAATACATTGTACTGTGTTTCCCAGGTTTATAGCGTACTTATTTCTATGTGTACTCACTCTTGGAAGACACTTATATCAGCTGATTTTCTCGTGATGACTAATGAAAGCATTCATACTCTACTGTTTAAACCAAACCAAGACCCTAAGAGTCAGTGAGCAGACTATTACCGCAGCTGTACTAGTATAAATCCAGAGTTACCTCCACTGACTTCAGTAAAATTAATTATTCTGGGGGAAACCTCTAGCGAGATCATAACGTGATCTAATATAAATGCTATTTTTAAAAGCCTTAGTTAAAAACCACAGGTTACTCAGTTATATGTTCTAAGGGCCAAACAGCAATATAGCTAAAATTCTGCTTTCTAGTTTTTTTTTCTGAGTTTACAGTTTGCTTTACACTTGCCCTATGATATATTTAAGCTAATTTGGGCAAATAATGCTTTAAATATGATTGTCTAGGTGGGTCAAGAAAGCTTTTGTTGGAAACAGACACTTGTGGTTATTCGAATAGACATCGCTGATTAATGAAATGGAGGACAGCAAAACTGTCCCTATTCTGGGACTGGAGGGCACCTTGGGCAGGAGCAGCATTGCTAGCCCCGAGTTCATAAATACAGAGGTGCAATCTAAGAAAAGCAATCAGATTTGGCTTTGTTTTGTTTGTTTGGGTTGGTGGTTGGTTTTGGTTTGGTTTGTTTTTTTTATAAAGTGAGATTAAGAAATAGTGTGCTGGAGACTTCTCATTTGTTGCCACCTGCCTGTGAAGTTTTAGCATCTCTTAAGTCACAACTTCAAGCTTCCCTCTGCTGTTGGTTTGTATCAGCTGATGAAGGGTGCATATTCAGAGCTTTAAGGAGGATGCTCAGCCACGCAGGCTGGGCTGAAGGTGGGCACCATGATGGGTGGCTGTCTGCCTGTGGCGGTGTGTCATAGCTTTTCGGCCTGCCTGTGTGTCAGGGCATGCAGGTAGGGCAGAGCCAAGGCACTGATGGTGCCCCTACTTCCTGCTTTCCTCTGGCTGGGCCATGACCAGCCTGCAGGTGCTACTGCAGCCCTGGCATAGCCCTTGCTTCATTAGCTGTGTGTCTTTCTCCCATCTCTACCTCAAGATGCCCCTTCGTGTGGAAGAGGATGATTCAGAGAAGGTTTGTCTGCTATATGAAGCAAAAAGAGCAACCCCATGGCACTATCTCCTCCTCCCTGGTTTTATGGTTTCCCTGAACCCCTTTTGGATGCGCCTGTCTGTGCCACTGACAGGGAATTATGTTATTAAACTCCATAGTGCTTGGAGACCTCAAGGGCCAAAATCATCCTCCATCTTCAGGGGAAGCTGGAGGCATTGCCTGATGCTGTATTTGTAGATAACCCAACAGAAGAAAAAGTACCATTGTTCTCCCCTACTCAACTGTTGGGACAGC
>VUYV01000183.1:85687-168166 GCA_008711295.1 Anarhynchus alexandrinus | reverse complement strand
CCAGGCAAACCGAGGTCAGAGAAGATGCTGCGTGTCCGAGCAACCTTCTTGCTGTGGGTATCAGCTCGAGTCATCAGCGCAAGCTGCTGGTGCAATGCAGCCACAGCCTCCAAAGGGAGTTATTTGGTATGCCTGTTGAATGCGAAAATATTGTGTGGCGGTTGAATTGACCACCAGTCCAGCTTCATTTTCCATCCGCTAAGTGACTATCCCTGAACAAAGCTCTGGGACTTGCAATGAGGGGCACAAGTTCAAGGTTGCGTTAGAATTGTGCGATTTAAGCTCTGCTTCAGCTTTGCAATCTAGTCTTGCTAGAATACAGACAGAGCAAAATTAGGCACGATGACAGGTAGCTGAAGCTGGTGGTTTTTAAGAATATCTGCTGATTTTTAGCATTAGTTAATACCTGGCCCAAGAGAAAGCCCTCCCTTTACATAGTAAGATTAGATGGAGGTTTTGTTCATCGCCACATGCAGATTGTGAGTGCATTGAATGCCACAGGCACTGAAAAAGGCAACATGGCACTGGCAGGAGAAAGTGTGAATTAATGTGATTTCAAGTCTGACTGAGGCAGATTTAGTTCTGGAGACAGACAATGGCCAAAAACGTTTGGTTATTTTTTTATTAAATTATTCTTTCTTTAATACTGCAGGCAAATAAACCTACTGTAATATTACAATAGTCACTTTTCAATAAGCAACATATCCCTTTTTATGTGTTTATCCAGAAGAAGAGAATACTGATGGATTGTTTGGTTTTGTTGCTGCCAAAAAGAAATGCATGGGAAGGCATGAAAAGATCTGTTGCTGTGTCTCACCTGGCTTTCAAAAGACGCATTTGTAGACTACTGGGTATCACTTTCTTAAGTAAGTGCCATCAGTGCCAGAAGTTACGTGTTTTCTACCTCTCATAGAGGCTTAGTTTATAGCATTGACTGTTGTGTTAATGTATTATAACTGAAAACTGGTTATTAGCAAGATTATACTTAGTCTACATAGTTAATCTTATAGCTATCTAGCAAGAACTTGTGGTTATTTTGCATTGCAGCAGTGTTGTATTTGCAACACTCCTTCTGCAGGAGTCTTTTTTTATATCCTTCCTCCCAAAGCCTTTCTGTGCTGAAGTACCCTTCATAGCCAGCACTGAACTGTTTCCTCTAAAACTTCTATTGAACCCCCTGCTGAACTTTTAACTGCAGAAAGAAGGCAGGTTCAGATGCATAATGATCAGATAATGTGTATGGGATAAAAAAGGCCGTTCAGTCAGGTTTGTAGTAGTTAATTCTGAAATTAGTAGTGATGGTTAAACTACATTTTATTATATTAAGGGCAATAAAATTCTGTAGAGAACTATGTATGCTGGAATCCGGTATCAGCAGTGGTTAAAGTTTTATGGCAAATTAACCCATCCTATGAAACTAGCAGAAATTAAATCTGGATAGCAAATTCAAGCTATTTATTCTAAGCCTGGCTTTACTAGTTTTAAGTTACTGTGGAAAACTGAAAGAACAAATCAGATTTTAAAAAAATTATTATCGAGGTAAAAAAAAAAAGAATGCATTCACTGTAATTGTGGCAAGTATTCTTTTCGCTGTTTTGCGAGCAAGGTAAGCATGAAAACCGTTTGCAGCTGCATCAACGAGACGTGTGAGATAAGAGGACTCTGAGCAACCTGATCTAGTTGAAGATGTCCCTCCTCATTGTCAGGGAGTTGGACTAGATGGCCTCTAAAAGTCCCTTCCAACCCAAACTGTTCTATGATTCTATGACATTTAACGGGGCATTTGAGTTTGGAGGAAGGTGGCTCAAAATGGGTTTCTCCTTTCCTTGTTTCTGCTTAGCCCTTCTGATAAAACATAGGAGAGATGTAGAGGTGATGTGGTAGGCACTGAAAGAATAAAGTGTATTCTGTCTGCAGGACTCTGAGGTTAAGGTTGGTTAAATAGGATGTGTAGAATAGAGGTGAAGAAAATATTGAATTCTGTTTTTTATTTAAAAATAAAAGATTGTTAATGTGCTCTGAGTTACCCTTCCTCCCAATAGAGTGATGAAGGGCACCCAGTGACATGAAAACTTTAAACAGGGAGACAGCAAATACGTGTTTGTGCGCAGCACTGCTCCCAGGTGATGCTGAAATCCCAGGGGCTGGCTGTCGGCGGCAGAAAGGCTGATGCTGGTGCAGTGAGCTGTGTGGGGTAGGACTCTGCCGTGCTCCCCTGACAGTTGTTTGGGGGGCTGCCTTCATGGGGGTTTCGCCTCAGCCACCTGAGAAGCCTTGTGAGCTGGGTACCGGCTTCTTTGGGGAGCTGGATGATAAATAGGACTGAATGGGTTTCATGGGCCATCTCTGTTCCCTGTATCCTCAGCATGATGTGATTGATTGGATGAGTTTGAGGTGCTGGCAATTCCAATGAACCTTAAATTGCTGGATGCCTTGTGTTTTCACAGTGCTATAGATACATAGCAACATATGATTTTTATCTAAGGATGTTAGATGAAGATAGTGAAATTGAGGTATATGATAAGGAACTTGTGAGTGTTTGCAAGTCGATGCAGGAAGGTTTTTTATATCTTCTCAAATACATTGTACTGTGTTTCCCAGGTTTATAGCGTACTTATTTCTATGTGTACTCACTCTTGGAAGACACTTATATCAGCTGATTTTCTCGTGATGACTAATGAAAGCATTCATACTCTACTGTTTAAACCAAACCAAGACCCTAAGAGTCAGTGAGCAGACTATTACCGCAGCTGTACTAGTATAAATCCAGAGTTACCTCCACTGACTTCAGTAAAATTAATTATTCTGGGGGAAACCTCTAGCGAGATCATAACGTGATCTAATATAAATGCTATTTTTAAAAGCCTTAGTTAAAAACCACAGGTTACTCAGTTATATGTTCTAAGGGCCAAACAGCAATATAGCTAAAATTCTGCTTTCTAGTTTTTTTTTCTGAGTTTACAGTTTGCTTTACACTTGCCCTATGATATATTTAAGCTAATTTGGGCAAATAATGCTTTAAATATGATTGTCTAGGTGGGTCAAGAAAGCTTTTGTTGGAAACAGACACTTGTGGTTATTCGAATAGACATCGCTGATTAATGAAATGGAGGACAGCAAAACTGTCCCTATTCTGGGACTGGAGGGCACCTTGGGCAGGAGCAGCATTGCTAGCCCCGAGTTCATAAATACAGAGGTGCAATCTAAGAAAAGCAATCAGATTTGGCTTTGTTTTGTTTGTTTGGGTTGGTGGTTGGTTTTGGTTTGGTTTGTTTTTTTTATAAAGTGAGATTAAGAAATAGTGTGCTGGAGACTTCTCATTTGTTGCCACCTGCCTGTGAAGTTTTAGCATCTCTTAAGTCACAACTTCAAGCTTCCCTCTGCTGTTGGTTTGTATCAGCTGATGAAGGGTGCATATTCAGAGCTTTAAGGAGGATGCTCAGCCACGCAGGCTGGGCTGAAGGTGGGCACCATGATGGGTGGCTGTCTGCCTGTGGCGGTGTGTCATAGCTTTTCGGCCTGCCTGTGTGTCAGGGCATGCAGGTAGGGCAGAGCCAAGGCACTGATGGTGCCCCTACTTCCTGCTTTCCTCTGGCTGGGCCATGACCAGCCTGCAGGTGCTACTGCAGCCCTGGCATAGCCCTTGCTTCATTAGCTGTGTGTCTTTCTCCCATCTCTACCTCAAGATGCCCCTTCGTGTGGAAGAGGATGATTCAGAGAAGGTTTGTCTGCTATATGAAGCAAAAAGAGCAACCCCATGGTACTATCTCCTCCTCCCTGGTTTTATGGTTTCCCTGAACCCCTTTTGGATGCGCCTGTCTGTGCCACTGACAGGGAATTATGTTATTAAACTCCATAGTGCTTGGAGACCTCAAGGGCCAAAATCATCCTCCATCTTCAGGGGAAGCTGGAGGCATTGCCTGATGCTGTATTTGTAGATAACCCAACAGAAGAAAAAGTACCATTGTTCTCCCCTACTCAACTGTTGGGACAGCGTAAGTGTTGCGTCCAGAAAAGATGATGTGACAGCATCAGAGCACTAATTTAAGGTATTTTTTCCCTTTTCCAAACTTACTGTATGGGGAGGGAAACTGAGGCTTTGAAATCAAAATTTGCACTGCCTCCTGGTGCAGGAGTTTAGGAGAGAAGGACATGAGTGGTTTTGTCCTTAAATGGAAGGGGGTTGCCCAGCTGAATTTCATGTTTATGTGTTGTTTGTTTAAATGTTACCCTATTAGATGTTAATAGTATTTGGCATTATGTGTCTAAACCGGGTGACCCATCTAGTTGACATTGTAAGCACATGCTGTGTTTTGTACATGGCTGAGCATGTTGTTGTTCAATAAATAATAAATTATTATCAACATCATTAAACTCCTTCCTCTGATTACTAAAATAATCTGCAAGTGTAAAGGAAATGACTTTGTGTACTGCTTCCTATGTCTTGCTGCTGTCAGAAGTACAACTTATTAGTAGCTGACTGCTCACAACACTTCTGAAAATGTTACTCTCCATTAGAAGTTTTGCACTATAGACCTCTGGGAGAAATGCAGCTCTTGACTGCAGCCTTTCCCCTGGCTGCTCCTGGCAGGGTACATGCAGATTGCTCCCTCCTGGAGCAGCTAGAAATGGACAAATGTTTTTTGGGGGCAAATGCTGTGTGTTGGAATGTGTGATTTCCATATAAATGGTATCGACTTCACATTTGGCTTTGGAGATTAAGGAGAAGGTAGGGGAGGGGAAAAAAGCAGAGAGGATGCCAGGATGCCAAAAACAAAGGAAGAGCAAAAGGAGAGGCTAAAAAACCATGAAGGAAGAAAGGGGAGAGGAGGAGAGCAGAAAAATAGGAGGGGGGTTGGAAAACCCAGTGGGGCATAAATACACCCCCAAATCTCTGTGTTAGTTTACCAAAAAGAGAGCTTTCAAAAGCTAATGTTTATTGCATGAACTTTACTATACCTGGGAAAAAAATGTTACATGTTACCAGCTTAGGGTAAGATGTGTGTGGGAGCTGCTGGATTTGAACTGTAAGAAAATACTATCTTCAAATATGTAGTAAACTTTAACTAGAGTTGAGAGCATAGTGACTCAACATGTACTGCTGATGTTTTACTGACTAGCTGCAATATCTGCCGCCTTCTGTTCAGAATATCTGAATATCATATCCTTCCCTTACATCAGTTTAATTTAAACAGCCATCCCCAGTCTTATATATTTTACTGGCTTTTTGTGGCATTCAAAATAGTACCAACATTCTGGAAGGAGAAAGTATTCTTTAGGTTAGAAAAGGGAAAAATGTTCCTTTATAGAGGAATTCTTGCAGAGCTTTGCCTACTCTGTTTATGTTTGTAAAACATTTTCTGGCCGAGTGAGAAATGACTGTATTGGGAAACAGCCGCACTAAATACACCAGTTTGTTATTAAAAAAAGAATAAATAATAATAAAAAATGACAGTCAACCTTTGATTATTGGGAATGCCAGTTATGTTATGAGCATGGACATAGATTCTTTTCCTGCCTGTGGTCTGGAAGCAGCAGAGCCATGTTTTGTGGGTTGCTGTGCTCCCTGGTGTGGCTTTGGTGTGTGTTCAGGGATCCCCGTGCTCCATAGTCAGCAGCATTGCAGATGTTCTTTCTCCATTGAGTGCTCGTTGTACGTCCCAAAGAATGGATCATGCAGTTAACCCTGTTCTCTTTTTTTCTGGATTATTCCACTATGTTATTATCTGACATATTGAGAGTTTACTGTAGTCTAAAGTGGTATTTCTAACCCTGTGTAATCATAAATGTCAGCTGCAAAGACATAAGGTGTAGGTTTATCAAGAAGGGGAGTTAAAAGCTGCTGTTTGTGATCTTGTTTTATAAACCTGCTGCTCATTCCTAGAACTCGGAGGCCCTTACCCTGGCTTTCAAGCTTACTACTTGCTGTCCATCGTAAGCCCAGATCAGCCTACCGTGTTTATTGTCCAGCCCAGAGAAGTTCTCTTCCCTACAGACCTGGGCAAGCTAGGCAAAATGAGAACAAATGAGTTAAGTTGCCAAGTTCACACAGAAAGTCTTGGAGGAGAGGGCATGCCTTGTAGGACACGCTAAAGAAAACAATACAAAACACCTCTTTCTTATCCCAGCTTTTAAAGAGAATAAAAAGCTGGTTTTGTTCCCAAATTTGTTTGGCATTTCTTTCTATGAGTAAGTGTTGTAAATGTACGCAGTGATAGTTAGATTTTCTGAGGGAGTCCGTTAATTGTAGGTATCCAAAATCCCTCTCACATATCACTGTGCTTCTAAAGTACCCTGAATTTCACTGTATGGTAAAACAAATTTGGATTAGATTACGGTTTAAATGACCTCGATCTCTTTCTGTCCTGTGCTTGACTACTTCTAATAAAACTATAGTTAACTGATACATTTTAATTTACACTGTGGCAATAAAATTAGGCAGAGTAATCTTCATAGTGATTAACCAAAAGAGAAATCTAAAGTGGAAGATCCAGATCTGAGTGAATAGTTGATTTGCAATGAATAATTTATTCAATAAATTGTGCAGATTGCAAAATTCTCTGATTTATTTGCTATAGGAAGTTACTCACAAAGTTCTTCAATTAATAATTCATTGTTTGAAGATTGTTCATAAATACTTGGTTTTGTGCACTCACGATTTGCAATTCATATTTTATATTTGCCAGTCGTTTTTAACCTGCTGCCTGGTTGGACAATCAGCTCTCCTAACTAATAAATGTGACTTGTGAATATTGCAGTTCTCTTTTCAGGTGGAAATGCACACGATATATATACACACACACACACTTTTATTTTCTTTTTTACTTAAAATGTGATACTTTCAATATTTGATAAGTTGTGCTATCTATGTCCAAGGATCAAAGTTTGAGTGTATGAGTAGGCATTCACATCCAATTTCCATTTGTATATTACATTGAGGATGGATGATACAAAAGGTCAGTCAAATCAAACCCCAAAATGACAGCAAAGGCAGCCAAAAAAAAAAAAATCTGCATTGCTGCATTTAAGTGCATAGTCATGGACAGGTTCCCCCCACCTGCCACTGTCCATTCAGCTCTAAAAGAATCATCCTCTGGTCAGAGTAAAAGTCTTTATTTGTTATTAATTCACAGGATGATAGCAAAGGTGACCGAAGTTTTTCTCATTGCTTAGGACTGAAGATGTACTTGGTAACAGTGCGAAATGTTAGTTTTGTAGTGACCCTGATGTGTCTGGCGATGAAGACCTGGTGTTGTTGAAGATAACATGCTTTTTTGTTTTCTTTTGGGTTTTAGTTTAAGAATAATTACTGATTATCAAGGTGGTGTAATAATTACATTTATGTAACCTGAGCAACCTGTGTTCTGAAAATCCCAAGTATTTTACTCAAATACTGATAAATACAATTATTTTTTTTTTTAAATATGTGTGCTTACTGCCAGTATTTGGCAAAACTTTGTCATTCTGAGTTTTTGGAGAGGAATTTCCTCTGTCTACGACACACCAAATTTTCTGGGTCTTTGTCTCCAAAACAAATCTCGGTTCTAGTGTTTTTGATCAGAAGCCAGAATGTTTTCCTGAGATGTGGTAGGAAGAGGAGGTCTATTAAACATTGTCCCAGGTATTTCAAAAAGTGCTCACTGGATGCGTCCGTAGACGACTTCTCACAGTGATTCTGATTAGCATCCTCCTAAACCAGAAGAAAAAATGTAGCATCTTTTTTTACATCCAAATTTGAAACCCTGGGTGAATACTATTAATTTTAGATAAGACTGACTTAACCCTACTGATATCCCACTTCTTTATTTTGTCAATAACAGATTTAATCAGATGTAATAATTATACAAACAAATGTCCATGCTGGGCCAAATTCCATCTCTGACTGAAGGTGCACTTCGTTCAATCCAAATGTTCCTGCAATTCTCGTCATTACTTCTTTTTTCCCCACTGACTCTCTTTTGTATTATCTTTGGAAGGAAATTAATAATGTTGAAAGGCTTTTAAAAAAAACATATATATTATTGTAGTGATGATGTTATCAAAGCCCCTCTGGGATATCCTTGTCTCTTTCTCCTTAACACGCTACCTCCTCAGCTCCCCCTCCCTCTGCTCTCACTTGTGTTTTCTCTAAGAAAGCAAAGTAAAAATTAAATAATAGTTGACATCATTTGGTTGGACTTGTGCTCAGATTCTCTCTATTATTCATGCAATCTTTTTTATTATTTTTCTTTTTCATTCACCGTTATATTTTATTTACTTTAATGAACTAGATGCTGGGCTTCAGCCTGAAACTTTAGAGAGAAACCTGGCATGCTTTCAAACTATTGTTTTACTGTGGTTGAGATTAACGTCATCAGGATTTTCCTCTCTGTTATTTATTAAATCTTTTCTTTCCTCTCTCCTCCCTCCCTCTCTCATGTGTGAGGAGTACCTTAGTGATGGTAATGAAATAGAAGCTGCGTAAAAATGGCAAATACAGGTTTGGGGTTTTTCATTCCCCTCTTTGCTTAAGGAGACAATATCAAGTGTAGCAGACCTGCAGTTTTATTTGTTGCTCTTTTCAAGTCTTTTAGCAGAGGAAATATGTACATATAAACTGGGTTTATGTGTAAATTCCCTGCTTCTCATTTTCTGCAGAAATAGCTGGTCAGTCACATCACCATGCAGAAGTAGCCGTAGCTAATGAAGCCAATATATATATATGTGGTGTTAGTAACATGGTGACAGAGGACAGTTCAAGGCCCCTGTATCTCAGCTGCAAAGGCTACAATGGAAATGGAATTGCCTTTGGAAATCCCAACTGCAGAGCAAGTATGTCTTTTTGTCAATCTGTTGAGCTAAATGTGCAGTTAGGGCTGTAGTCAGCCATCTCAAAGCCTCCCACCTGCCTTTTGCTGGCTAGTGGCCTTCAGAGGTGCCTATCCAGTAGGAAATGCTACTCAGAGTTTTAGACATAATTTAGGCTGTTTTGTTTTGTCCCAGCATGCATAATTTTGGAGAAGGGAGTATTAGGGCATAGAACTTGGTATTCATGGGATAATTTTTGTCCGAAAGCAATGTTTTTGGTGTGTCTAGAAATCAGGAGTGTCTCATTTTTGGTTGATGGCCATGAAAATGAAGAGGATTTACACCTGGGACTTCAAAAAATATTTCAGTTTTGCTTGGTCTGGAGATACGCTAGATATTAACAGCAGAATGAGGCTGATCGGTTGACTGCAATAGCTGGAACACGGATTCTTTCCTCAAAGGGCCCTCAACCTGTACATCCCTCTTCTGAAAGGTACTTGTCTGTGTAGGCTTTTTCTGTTTAGGAGGCAGGATTTTCTGTATCAGAAGTCTTCAGTGCTGGAACAAAAGGGCATGCTGAGAATGTAATGAAGTCCATTGCACAGTTTCTCTCCAAATGAAGAAGTACCCAAAAGTTTGGGGTTTTTTTTAGGCTGTGTATCAAATAAGAAAATACCAGATTCTCAGGTGGGCTCCAGCGTTCTCAAGCTGTTTAAATCAAAGTTGGTGTGTCTCCATTTTCAAGAATCTTGGTTCCTAGTGAGTATACTTGAGCACATTCATGGGTGTTGATACACATCACCTTTTTCTGTTGAACTACCTTGCTATCTGAAATTCCAGTTGTTAAGGAAGAGTATTTTTGATTTTTGTTTGTATTTTCTCAGTGTTAGTCTTTATTCTTAACCCTCCTTGAGCTCAGAAGACTTTTGTATTGATCCCAACATGTGGATCTCAGACTATGAAACTTAGGAGCTCAGAGCTGACCTTTGAACGTCGGGTGAATCCATCCTTATTTGTTTTAGCACAGATAGGGCCTTGGATGGCTGTTCTGATTTATCCTTTGGAATTACTCTTTCTCCCTAGCCACTGCATCTGGGATAGATCATAGAATCATAGAATGGTTTAAGTTGGAAAGGACCTTGAAGATCATCGAGTTCCAGCCCCCCTGCCATAGGCAGGGACACCTCCCACTAGACCAGGTTGCCCAAGGCCACGTCCAGCCTGGCCTTGAACACCTCCAGGGATGGGGCCTCAACAACCTCTCTGGGCAACCTGTTCCAGTGCCTCACCACCCTCAAAGTGAAAAACTTCTTCCTAATGTTCAATCTAAACCTGCCCTCTTCCAGTTTGAAGCCATTCCCCCTTGTCCTGTCACTACATGCCCTAGTAAAAAGTCCTTCCCCAGCTCTCCTGTAGGCCCCCTTCAGGTACTGGAAGGCTGCAATAAGATCTCCCCGGAGCCTTCTCTTCTCCAGGCTGAACAGCCCCAACTCCTTCAGCCTCTCCTCATAGGAGAGGTGCTCCAGCCCTCGGATCATCCTCGTGGCCCTCCTCTGGACATGCTCCAACAGGTCCATGTCCTTCTTATGTTGGGGACTCCAGAGCTGGATGCAGTACTCCAGGTGGGGTCTCACGAGAGTGGAGTAGAGGGGCAGAATCACTTCCCTCGCCCTGCTGGCCACACTTCTTTTGATGCAGCCCAGGATGCGGTTGGCCTTCTGGGCTGCGATCGCACATTGCTGGCTCATGTTGAGCTTCTCGTCGATCAGCACACCCAGGTCCTTCTCCTCAGTGCTGCTCTCCAGCCATTCCCCGCCCAACCTGTAATTGTGCTTGGGATTGCCCCGACCTAGATGTAAGACCTTGCATTTGGCCTTATTGAACTGCATGAGGTTGGCTTGGGCCCACCTCTCCAGCCTGTCCAGGTCCCTCTGGATGGCATCCCTCCCTTCCAGCGTGTCTACCTCGCCAAACAGCTTGGTATCATCGGCAAACTTGCTGAGGGTGCTCTCGACCCCACTGTCCATATCTCCTACAAAGATGTTGAACAGTACAGGTCCCAGCACCGACCCCTGAGGAACGCCACTTGTCACTGGTCTCCACTTGGACATCGAGCCGTTGACCGCAACTCTTTGAGTGCGACCGTCCAGCCAGTAAATAGATAATCTTAAAACTCTCCCCTTTGGTGGAAGAACTCTCCATCTTTAGGTTTGCCAGCCCTGTGGGATAGCATGAATGCAGATCTTCCAGTTGGATGTGGACTGAGTTGGGGAGGCATTGTGAAGGCATCAATCCCAAAAGAACTTTAAGGCTTTAAGAAAACCCAGTCTAATCCACAGACTTCTGTAAAGCATCTCAGAAGGACTTCTTTGAGGGGTTGTTTTGAGAGGGGTGACTCAGTGAGAGATCTGTCAGTTGAGGCTTTCCTTTGTGATAGCTGCTTTGCAGTGTGATTCCACAAATGTTGATTCTGCTTGCGGTGTTAGGTGGTATAGCATACCTTTCTCCACTTCTTCTGTGTGCCACTACTGTGGAAGTCTCTGTGCAGAGAAGTATTTGATTTTTACAGCAGCTTCCTATTGAGTTTTGCCATCTACAGCCTTTTCTTTGGTGCTTGCAATTGGAATTACTGATCACTTGGTTGTAATTGATCTGTACTGAAGCTAAACCAAACTCATTACTCGGGAAGAAACTCAAGATGTAGCCCTCAAGCTTCAAATGGTACAGTTAAAGATAAAAGCATGGTAACGATGTTTGTGGTTTATTAAGTATACATTACCTTGGGCTTGGCACAATGTAGTTTTCAGCTTTTTGTGGCTTGGTTTGATTCTGAATACATTTGCAGGGGTAGTATGGCCACCTTCAGTAACACCTTGAGCAAATCGGGACATGCACCAGAGCAGTCTGTACCACTAGCGTCCTAAGCTCTTCAGAGAGTTCTCCCAAATGCTGCCCTTAGGGTGAAGCCCGTTACTGCCATGGCTCGATGGGTCCCCTCAGAGCTCATATGCCACTTCTGGCCTGGGCACGCAGTTGCAGCTGACAACCATCAGATGGCATAAGGGAATGGAACAACATGCAATTACAAAAAAAGTGCAATTTTTAGTCAGTAATGAATTTAACGTAAGTGGTGCGGGGGAGTGACTGCAGCAGTTGTTGTAGTATTATTTCTAGTAAATCAAAAAACGCCATTTGCACATTGACTCTGTTTGCGGATAACAACCTTCCATCCATATGTTTCTGGCTTATCCTTGCAGCTCATTTTCTAAATAAAGTTGAAACCTAACTAATATGGTATTGGGCGTCTTGCTATTTCAGTTTGTCAGGCTTTCCAATAAAAAGGCCTGTGTACGATGACTTCATGCTTTTGGTATGTGTCAGAAATAGTTCTATGCATATACATTACAAAATTAGGATTTAATTTTTGTTGTGTAGCCATAAAAAATTAGATTATATAATTATTATGTTTTCCTTTCTTATCTTTTATATTTTTAATATAATTTTTGAGGATGCCACAGGGCACTCCTGCTGTGAATTAGCTGCAATAAACTCTCTTAAACAGATAAACATCAAAGAGCAGTAATGTTTTAAAATGAAGCAACCTGCATTCAAAAGCCAATTGCTTTATGTTGTAGATCTTAAATGCTTCAGCTGTGAAAAGTGAATGAGGTTTCTCAAGGGCACAGAGGAGTTGCATCACTGGGATTTTAATGCAACAGGGATTATTCGAGTGAAGTTGCTACCAAAATCTATTGGTTTTCATAGGAGCAGCCTTCCCTCTATTTTTGTTGTTCCTCATGGAGGTTACCAAGATGTGAAGATAACTTCTATTACCATGAATCCTACAGTTGTATTTAGACTGTTGATATTGAAAGGGTTTGTGAGACTTCAACACCTTGTGGACTTGTGGTGACTTCTGGGAAAGCAATTGATTAACTGTGAACTTTGGTGGGAATTTTAACTAAGTTAGGAGTCAGATGTTTTCTCCTGTTCAATTAGGTTAGAGGATTTAGAGTAGTCTGGCATTCACTTGAACCTAGAGCTGCCACTGAGAATGGAAGTACCAAGCCTAGCTTCTATTCAAATGCCGTCAGTGTTACAAAAGATCCCAAATTTGGGTTGTCTGCATTTCTGGCCATCTGCTCTATATAGCTAAGACACTTTTTACCTCCTGGGACTAAGGCTGCTTGCAAAAACCACCTCCTAATGGTACTGTGAATGCAGTTTCAGAAAAGCGAGCATCTATGTTGCCCAAAAAGTACTCTGTGGAGGTTATCAAGACCTCGCGCATAGACTGAAGGATGTTCAGGTCTTACCAAAAGGGTTATTTTTGTACAGAGGTCCTCAAGAATTCTCCTCCAGTTTTCAACATGTTCTTGGTAACAGTTGTACTTTGCAGGTGCAAAGGTAAAAAATATTCATATTTGGCTGTGCAGCTGCATTTGGTTCCTCTGTATTTTTGATGTTGTTTTGGCTGTGTTGCCTCTTTCGTATGGTTTTCTGATGATCTGAGCTCCTGAAACAATGGTTGGTAAAATTGGTACTTGCTGTTATTGTTTAGTTTTAACTTGAAACCTGATATGAGGCTGAGGCAGAAACAGAGCTGAATGAAGTTCCCTATTTCTTTTTTTCTTAAAGTGAAACTTGCGTTGAAAGATCCAACCTCTCTGATACAGTAATTATAGGATGCTATCCTTAGTGATGTTAAATAGCTTCCTTTAGTGTATCTGTTTGATCTTGAGCTGTGAATTCCCTTTCTTTCGTGGGTGTAACTGTAAACAAGAGGATTAACATTGCTTCAGTGATGTTTTGCTTAAGTGAATGAAAGTTGAAAGGGTGTCTTGAATATGTGTAGAAAGCTTTGTGTGTTGCAGGGTTTCTGTGCTATATGTATGCACAGTGTACCTTTCATGGTAAACTCCAGTGATGCTTTAACGTTTGAGAAGTTCACTTTAAGCTTTTTATATTTTTGGATGCTTTTGTGGAGCATTGTGAGCAGGATGCTCTGTCTCTTTGTTAGTGGGGGACCACAAAGAAGCTGTGAAGTTCCACTCTATTATATATGCATCCTTTTAGCTACGGAAGGTTTTTTTCAAGACCTACCATGGAGAACAGGATTCTCACCACAAAATGTGTGCCAGATTTTAGGCTTTTTGATGGCAAGTAGTTACCATGCCAGGGACGTGAACGTCCACAAGAGAGTGGAAGTCATAAACCGCTGTCTTCCATTGGCACTTGGCGTGCAAGCAGAAAAAGGACCCCTTGTTGAGGGGAAGGCACATGTATACGATGGTGCTCTGCCGTGGCTTGGTGTCTGTGTGTGCTGTGAAATAAAAACTTCTTTGCTTTGAGGGTGGCAGAGCACTGGAACAGGTTGCCCAGAGAGGTGGAGTCTCCTTCTCTGGAGATATTCAAAACCCACCTGGACATGATCCTGTGCAACTTGCTGTAGGTGACCCTGCTTTGGCAGGGGGGTTGGACTAGATGATCTCCAAAGGTCCCTTCCAACTCATACCATTCTGTGATTCTGTGAAAACAGGAGAGCGAAGAGCATGAATGTTTTCAGTGTAGTCCCTGCCTGACATGGAGAGGCTCCTGTGTCACACCATCAGCTGGGAGAAAAGAGGGGAAGGACCAGCATCCCTAGAGACTTGTCCTTTTTCTACAGGGCTCCCAACCCGCTGCTCATCCACCCTTCAGCTGACCAAATCTAATGTTAGAGCACCCTCTGTTTACATGAGCAGTTTTCTATCTGGACTTTGTTTAACTAGAAAATACAGACCCCCTCCATCCCCTCAGTTAATGAAGGAAAAATCTAATGTCATGATTCCTTCTTTTAACCTTTAACTCAGCCTAGGTTCTTACTGCACGTGATGCCTTCTTTCTATGACATGATTGATGGATAGAGGCTTTCCCTGTTATCTCTTACCTTCATCAGATATTACTCTCAGCACTTGTCAGTGTCAGAAGTTACATCTGTCTTTCTAGTCGTGGCAGGAGCCCAAACCGTGTCTCTTGGATGGGACTCCTCCATGATTCCTTTCCAGGTTGTCAATTAAGCCTGTTGTTTTCATTTCAGCACGCCTGGTTCCTCTGATGTGAAGAGGTTACTCTGCTCTGAAGCAATACTTTCAGGAGGACGACAGCAGCTAAGATGCAAGCCCTGTTTTCCTGTCTGAAACCTGCAGGGGAAGAAGCGTTCATATGCTATTTGTTGTTTTGAGATTATTTAAAGAAACCGCCGCTGTTGAACTAGCAGGGGATCTTTCCTTCTGTGACCTTTGCCAGAGCAGCTGATTGGTGTGCCCCAGCTGCAGGCCATAATTTTCTTGGGAAAGTTTTAAGAGTGTCTGAAAAGTGACCATCTCCTTTCCTAGCCCTTACTGACGTGTACGGGCTTTTCCTGGCCTTTCCAACTCCAGTGTGGAAAGGGTGGTTTGTTTTCTTTTTAAATGTTGTCCTGCCTTCCTCCTTTTTTAACGAAGCTGTATATACGTGAAGGCTTGCTGCGTATTCAGCGTGGCACATGGATGGAGTGGCCACTTTGAACTGCTTTTGCAACAATGGATTCTGCTTGACTGATAATGAAACCATGGGATAGACCTCAGGGAGGTGAGTCATGTGTTAATTTGTTCTTGAAGTTTCCTTGGTATGTTAAAAGCTGTGATCTTTCAGAAAAATCTCTTATTTTAATCTTTTTTAAAAAAGCTACTTCCTGGGGCCATGGCAGATGCTGCTTTGGAATGGCACCCAATGAGTTGCTCTAATGTAGTCCAGTGCTCAGTTGGCATTCTGCTATTGTGCGAATATTTTTGGTAGTTCTTTTACCGCAAAGATATTTTATTAAGTGCAGCGCATTGTTATACACATGTGGTGCTATAGAGCTCCAGAATATGCATGGGACATAAAGTTGAGCTGCAGAAACACAATAGCAATGAGTCACTGGAATCCTTTGTTGGTCACAAGAGTTTGAACAACTGCAGTGATAATCTTTTGAGACAATGTACAACTCCAGTGGTATTTGCTATCTGCTCTGTGGTCTCCCTCAGTTAGCTGCTTGATTGGCTTGGCTTTGTGGGTATTCTAATCATGTTGGCACAGTCACTTTGATTAACAGCGACATGCAACTTGTAAGTCTCTGGGCTTGCACCGACCTCAATAAAGTTGTGCTTGCTTTCTTTTCAAATTTCATCAGCTTCCTGAGGGCACAAGAAATGTTTTGCGCAGTTTTCCATGGTGGTTGGTGAGTATTGAAGTGTGGGGTTCAGAGGAGTGCATCTGCTTCTCTGTATCTTGGAGGCTGAGAAAAAGGAAGAGGAAATAAAAAAGCCAGAATAAGTGAGAGAAGGGAGGAATACAGGATTCTTAAATCTGTGTTATTTTTTTTTTCATGGCCTTTCCAGTAGGTCCCAGGTCAGCTTTGAGCATCAGCTTTAGTTCTTCCTTTGGTGAGACAAAAGAGTAAGTCCATCAACATGACTTTGCTTATGGCTAATCTGGCTAATCTTCACCTGTTACTTCTACACTATGTTTTTAAGAGTCCTGCTGAAAGCACTTACGGTCTTATCTAATTTCTGTGGTGCTCTGTGTTCTGAGAGAGAGGGGGTTTGCTTTTACAGTCAGATAAATGGCCTTGTGGGTCCTTTGGCAAAATGGGTGAAAGCTTAATTCCTATTATTCCCCAGAGCAGAAGAAATAGAAGTTCAGTGTCTTATTTTAGACTTAAGGAAACTGATGGGACATGAAATCTATGTGGTGGTTTTAGTAGCTTTTATTCCTCTGCACGTTGGCTTTTGACCAGACTCCCCAGTCCTCTGCTGGTGTTTGCTAAGGATATACAATATTTTCAATGGCCACTGCCTACTACCATGTGGTCCTTGAATACCATCTCCACCACTGAATGTAGGGGTGTCTCCTAAATGACAGTTCACAGCTCAGTTGAGCCAGTGGAGTATTTAACTTAGATACTGTGAAAGACAAAATTTGGAATAAAATGGGATTTTGGAGGGAGAGGTCCATATCTATCCAAACATTTTTTTTTTATATCCTTTGGATGGGGTAGTGCTCCCAGCTGTTGAAAGTGTTTTAACAACAGAGAGTTTGTAGATCCCTGCAGTTAAATTTAAGGTAGTTTCCAAGACACGTTTGATGAGTGTCTTTTTTTCTGAAAACCCAAAGCTCGTTTCTTGGAATCCTCTTTCCACTTTAATTCAGCCCTGCCTTGTCTTACAGGGGTTAGTAGGTCAGATGCGCATTTCAGGCATCCCCTCTCTGTGATGATGTTGTTGGGAGTCAACCTCACACTTCCATTTTTTGTTGAAGAAAATGTTTCTTAAAGTACACCACAACACCTGCTTCCTTGACCCACTTTGCTATAAGCTCTTTTTATAAGATTTTTGAATAGTGGTAAAGAAATGAGGGATGCTGAGGTCACTGTGCCATATGGGACATCAGGGGAACGTGCCAAAGAATGTGAACCCATCAAGGAGTCTGCTCTACAAGTGAGTAGTTTCCTATTGTTGAGACTTCACCTATTTACAGTTGTCCTCCAATTCCTCAAATGTTTTTTCAGTCTTTAAAAAATTTCTTGTCCTTTAGTCAGGACTTGTAGTAATAATCCGTTCTTGTCCAAAAATAATGTTACTTATTAGTGATTACTTTGACTATTCTAGCAATAGGATCTGCATTTTCAATCTTTTCAGGCAAAGGAAGAGGATCACCTTTTTAACTTGTTCTGCCTCTTGATAAAGAGACCGTTAGCTCCTTTTCCCTCTCTTTCATTCTGTCTTTTTCTGTTCCCTCCTTCTTAATTCACAAGAATGTTTGGGTTTATGTCTTCATTTTAGTTTTTATTGTCAAGTTATAGAAGCTGCTGTCTTCTCATACATATTAATTTGACACCGTTAATCCTATGCCAACACATTTCGGGTATTGACTACTTAAAAATACAAGTCCTTAAGTATATTAATGCAAACAGAGTTTGTTAGCCTGATAGTGAATAAGTCATTATTTCACTTGACTCTCCTTAGTTGCTAATTATTGCATATGATACCCACTTTTGTGTTCTAAATTACTGGAGCCAGTAAAAGTTAAGCACGCGGTAGCTGTGCAAATCATCTTATTTTCAGCTATGGGTACCATTGTATCTTTAAGACGACAGATTCCTTGTCTCGGTTCTCTAGCTGTAAAATAAGGTATTTACTTACTTTAAAGGAAACTCATATGTGTAGGTCTACAGAGGTATATACAACACTGATAATATGGTAAGAGAAGATACATGAGTAGCTGTTTCAGAAAATTACTGTTTCTTTAAAGAAAGCTTGAAAAAGGGGCAGAGGTGGAGTTTTCTTTTCCTTTGTTTTGTCTCTGCATGTTTTCAAAATGAACCCTAAAATAACGTGAACCCTAAAAAAAAAATTAGATTTTGGTGGTGATACTTAGTGCCCTCTGTCTTCTCTGCCTGCTGCTGCTTGGCACCACTTCCTTGCTTGCTAATGGACCATTTATCTTCGTAAGAAGAGTGTTGGAGGACTAATCCTGGGGATGCTTCAGGGCAGAAACCCAATAGATGCACTCCCTTCCACTCTGCGCAGGAGTCTGTCTCATCCCACAGGGTATAGAGAGCACCCAGGGGAACCTACATGTGTAAATTCAGAGAATGCAGGTATCCCCTGAAGTTTTGTTCTGTTATGTGATGGTAGCAGGTTTGCACAAGGAGGGATGTGGCAGAGGAGAAGTTGCACTCAGCACTGTCCGTTTTGCCACCCATCTATGCAGCTCTTCAAAGAGGCTCAGCAGTTGATGTAGGAAGATGTATCAGAGAGGCTGCGGAAGCGTGAGCCATTGCAGAGAAGCCCTCAGAGAACCCTGCTGAGACTTCCCAGAGAGTGCCTGAGAGAGCAATCGGCTTTGATTTATTCTGACCCCTTTCGAAGATGTATGGGAAGAATGGTTTTCCAGTGAGGGGAGGGAAAAGTGAGGAAAACTTGATTTGGTTCAAACTGACAAAAGCAGGGAAATGGAGAGTAAAGGCTGTCATTGCATCACTAACTCTGTTCCAGTCTGGAATGCCCTAAGCTCATCTATCACCCTTCTAAAATGAACAGTCCTTTACCAGCCTTAAAACAGGCCAGCGCCTCAGCAGTGAAGGCTGTGGGCAGCCCGGCAGAGTGATCTAAGATAGAGGTTGCTTTTGTCACCTGAAGCTGGAATTGTACCTTATTTTAACAGAGGATATTTTTGTATTACTTTTACTTTGGCTGGGAGTTCGGTGTGCAGTTGCATCTCAGCACAACGCTACTGCAGATGCTGGATGGGAAAAGAGGGCTAGATGAGAAATGGTGTTGAAAATACTGAAAAGAACTACCAAAGCACTGGGCAGCTTGGGCTGCTGAAACCCTCGTGCATGAAACTCTGGCTCCCTTAAAGTGGCTGGCAGTGCTCCCGTTGAGTTCAGTAGAGCCAGGATTTTGCCCTATATATTTATTCTGATTTATGAAAAGATCAGTCATCGTGGTATCTAGGCACTGAGATACGGTATTTAGTTACAAACAATCATTTTGACAGTGATGCCAAAATCTTCACATGTATTATACTTGGAGATTAAAGAATACGGAGCTCTGGTTGCATGTGCTTCTCCAGTTGTAATTATTCTTTAACCCAAACACTGCAGACCTCCATGCTGTTGGTCACAGAGGGGCTCCAGACTGAGACAAATCAGAAAGATTATGCGATGTAGTAAATAGCTATAAATTAATGGATTTTGCTGGGATGCCAATAACTACCTCAGTTTCCCTGTCAGCCTCAGAGGAATTAATTAATTCCTTAGGGTTTAGCCAGCCATTGCAGGAAAGAATTTTAATCTTCTGCATTTTTTAAACCATAACTGGTTACCTTGCTATAATTGTGCTCTCCACTCTGATGCTGCATGACGATAATGTGCTGCAGAAGAAAGCTGATTGAGTTCAAGTGAAATCTATCCCAGAAAGAGTATCCCCAGCAGCTGGTTTCATTTATATCTTTTATTTCTGAAGCTCGTGAGCGTTCCAGTGAGAGATGGTATAATTGATTTAAATCAAATTATGAAACACTATACTTTTTATTCTAAAATGTGCTTTTCTGGCATTCAATTCTGTAATGTATCACTCGCAGGTAATGCAGGGCAAGGCTGAAGAGGCTGAAAAATACTCCTTTCCATCATGTAGTCCGTTGCTACACGTTCTTGCCTTGGAGCTGAAGCCAAAGTTGCTGTTTGTAACAGACAGAATCATCATATCGTTAAGGAATTGAGGCTCCATTGCTTCAGGTGAGACACAAAACCTTATTCCTTCAGTTTCTTGGTGATAAGAGTACTGCTGATTTTTGAAGAAGCATCTTGGTTCCCTGCTTTTTCCAGCTGAAGTTAGAGGCATGCAGAGCAAATAAATGGCAAGGAGAACAGAGGTGTTTTAAGAAAGGGATAATGCTGGGCATTCATTGCAGCACAGGTTAATCTGAATTTTAAGAGGTTCAAAATTTTCAGACCATTTAATTGTTCACTCAATTGTCTAAGTGTTTGATGAAGTAGAAGACCTCACAACTACGTTAAAAGCTTGTTAGGGTGTTTTGTTTTCCCTAATAACTTCTGAACTGGCCAATTTAAACCACGTTTTATGGAGGTGGTTAAGCTCCTATGAGTTTTCTGAAAACTTTTGGCTGAGCAGAAAGAAGAGACAACAACTGGTGCCACCAGCAATGGAAAGGCTACAGCTGGAGCTCAGCCGCTCCCTGCCTAGATTTGGCCACCCAGCTTGGCTAGCTGGGAGGAACATGTCTAGGTGACGTGCACGGGTGTAGCTCTGATCTAGCCCCAGCATGTACCTGCCTGTGCGGGGGGGGGAATGAAGGAGGCATCCTTTGTGAGGCTGTAGGACATGTGTGCAGAGGAAACGTGTCTTTGATAAACAGCGCAACTAAGGAACAACTTTGTGTTTTCACACGCTGGATGTAAATCTTACATAAATGACAACAGATGATACACTTTAGAGATCTCTTTAACCTCCTTCTTTCCACTGACTTGTTTTAAGTAGCTGTTGGAAGATGTCTAGATGCTGCATGCCCTGACCTCATGGGCACCATGCTGCTGTACATGAGAGTGCTGGAGCCGCCTGTGACTTGTGCCCTCTTTTAAGATGTAGTACAGTAGATCGGGAGGTGATACTGCAGCCAGAGACGCGATTGTACCTAGAGTGATCTTGCTTCATCAGGGAGTGAGTATTACTAGCTTTAAGGAGCTAGTCATTACGAAACACCCTGACAACAGATTTGTATTTATTTACTGGCGGCCACTCAACTTGAACGTGGATCTCTGAGTGGAGTCAAGTTTCAGAACTGCTGGTGCTTTTCCATGGAGTCCAAGTGCCAGCTGGTGTATGTATATATGGCAAGTCACGGTCATACATTTTCCACTTGTGTCCCTTGCTCCTTGCGGCAGCTACTGTGTGCACCTGTGGGTTTTGGGCATGAGCTCTCTCACAACTGTGTTGCTCGGATAGTTTGGTGAGTGAGTGGGAGATCCCAAAAGGGAGCGCTTGGCTTTGAAAAACAATTTGCCAAACACTCTAGAAGCAAATGCTTTGTGCACTGGACTCCCCAAAGCTTGATGTGGGATGAAGGACATTTCAGTGTTTCTCTTCTGTTTTTATTTTCCATTCCAGTAACAACTTTTCTGCCAGGCTATGCCCACTATGGGCCAAACTTATGTTACATTTCACAGTTTAAATGTATTTGGGAACCACCCTGGGGACTTTTGCTTAGTCTCCTAAGAGGAGCCCCTAGCAGTGCAGATTCCCTTCACGGCCCCTCTCAATGACATTGGAGAAAACACTTCTCTTGGGCACGAGAGTTCTCAGCTCCTATCGGTCTTTAATCTGGGCTTATTTTGGGGAACTTTCCAAAGAGGTTTCATGGTGGTCACTGGTGGTATTAGGTATACTTGTCTGCTTAGGAATAGATTGAGAGATTGCTTTAAAAAAGGTCTCTGAAAGGATATGAATAATCCTTTCTGATCACTACTTATACCATTACTAGCTGGATTTGAACCTGTTTTGAGTTCAATATCTGATTACCGATACTTAGAGCTATCTCACAAGGTCAGCAAAGTTGCATCGTAAATGAAGTATAAAATGTATCATACAAGTGGTTTAAAATACAAGCCCGTAGCACAGTTCAGTTAGTTGATGGGCCATCTCCATTAATTTCAGCTATTAAAAACTCATGCGGACAGCCACTCTAAGTACTGATGCCATCAAATGTGGTCAACACAGACAGTTCAGCCTGCAAAAGTGAGCCAGAAAAGGCATTAAAATGCTTAGTCTATGACATACTTCCTTATTTTTGTCGTTTTGGCATTCATGTGTTGTATCACTGAGATTTTTGAGAAAGAAGGCCCAATTCCTGAAGCAAACTTAACCGGGATCTTCAGTTTATAATGCCGCAGCCGTCTGTTTTGTATTTAATTCAAATTGACCACCTGCATGCTGTTAACCTCTGGAAGGTTACTGCAATCACAATTGTTGTTGTTGTTTGTTTAAAAGTTTTGTAGCTCAAGGAAAATATTAGTAACCAGTTACTTAAACTACGCTGTTTACTGATCTCATTGAACTTGCAGATGCGGCTTTGCTGGCCAGAGAAAACTGGGAGTCATCTGGTGCCAGTAATAGCTTGCACTTATTTTTCAGACAGCAATAGGTTGAGCAATTAAAAGAATTTTTTTTTTTTTTTCATAAATATGCTCTTTGTCTGTTGGCTGTTTGTCTTAAATTTCAAATTCCAAAATGTAACTTGGTGGATGCGGAAGGTAGCTCTAAATGAGCCAAACTTTCACAGAGGCATGCTTGAGTTCTGAATGCTGCTAATTACACATGCAAACCCCCAGAGGTGCATGTGAAAATGTACAAGAATTGCAGAGGCAATTTAAGTGAATAAGACAGATGCGTTCATATTAACATTCTCTGACCAGCAGCATTTAAATTGCTGTAATGAAGCATTTTACTAACTGAAAGCATTCAAAAATTAGGAATTACTTCTTCAAAAGCACCGGGCTTTTTTAAAAGATGCTTTTTTTTTTTTTTTTTAACCTTTGGAGTTCACTCAGTTAAGAATTTTCTGCTTTCCTTTACAGCAAAGAATAGAAATTCACTTGCTTTAAAAGTCTCACGTATTCCTTTGATTCTAAGAGGGGGACCTTTACAGTGAACACACTCAAAATTGCAAGGGCTGGCAACACGTCTGTGCTTAATCGAAGAAACTGTGCATGACGTTCTTGTGAGATGGGCCATCTACTTGCTCCTCAAGTCTTAAAAACTAACACCTATAGAAAATCGATTCCTTTTGCAAAACCCAAGACTTTTCCAGAAGCAGGAATGTGACCAACCTTCACTGCTGTGTATCAGCTACAAAGCTCTGCTTGTTGCCAACACCCACCTTGGCCTGCGAGCAGAGAGCCTGTTGCTCTTTCAAGCCTACCCTTTCCCATCCTTATTGTTAGAAGAGCTTAGCACACAGATGATGCAGTGGATGTTCGCCAAATAGATTTTATTGCAAGTACCACCTAACCTTTCAATTCGGGGATGCTACGTTGGTGTGGGCTATTGGAAAAGCCTTTTCAGGTAGGACTGATCTGGGGTAGGGGGCAAGGCAGGGAGTGTTATTCCCCCATTCAAAATCTTGAATTTTCAATAACAAATCAAAGGCCAAAAGTGGTTTGGTCTAGAATAGTAAAATTGATTTGGAGCCGGAATACGCGTTTTCTGATGTACCTGGGTTTACCTGGCACTTTGGTTGTCCCTGACCATGGTGTGTTGGGCCAACTGCTCGGACTGCAGACTATGGGGATATGTGACGTTCAACCAAGGAGTACTGCAACAGCAGTTCAGGGTGCCTTTTAGAAAGGGAGTTTAGCTTCCAGTTGAAATTTAGGAGAACTCGATGTCAACACCTTCTTCAAAGAGACTACATAGTTGAAAATCAAATTTTCCATCAAAAAGCCATGAAGTAAAACTTTCTGCCAGCGTACTCTTAACCTCTCTACTGCTTTATTGGGTTTTTGTTTGTCTGTGTGGGTGTCTGTGGGGACACTCAGGCATGTGGATTCAAATGAGCTGTTCAAATAGATTAAACAACTTTAAACCCCTCTGTGGTCTTTGGAAGTGAATTAGATTAAAGTGAATTAGGGCTATTTTAATTCTGAATGAGTGAGTCCACATGGGCTTAATATAGTTTTATATAGAAACCCACATTAAAATCACATCCTTAGTTAACTCAGATTGGTTCCCATGTAGATGAACCTATCCTGTCTCTTTATTTAGCAGTGTCTATGGAGCTTGCTTCACCCGTAAATCGCGCTATCGACAAGCAAAGGAGCTAAATCGAAAATGATAACGTTTTTGTGCTGGTATAAATGGTTACACAAGGTCGGTAATGCATCTGGCCTGTGATGTGTCCAGAGCAAGAAGCTGGGTCTGAATAGCTTTTAGCTATCATCATTGAAGTCAACAACCCTTGCCAGAAGAAAACCTTCAGCATTAATTCCATCAGCTATAAATTATTACAAGGGTCTGATTCCTTGGAATGAAATGCAATAGATAGATGGCAGAGAGATATTATTAATGGATAGTTTACCCCATTCCTAACTGCACTGACTTCATGAGAATATTTTATATTACTATCTGGAATAGCAATACTAGGGATTTATTAAAATGACTGAGTACTCATTGTTAGCTAGAATACCATACTATATTGGAAACATAAAGTATTCTGCATCAAAGCATGTAATCTACATTTTTTCCTTTTCATCCTTAATTTGATTATGAACTATTGCTATGCTTTGCCATAAAATAGGAAAGTTGTATGTTTTGATGGTTTCTCAAATGCTGATTTTACTTTCTGCACAAATACTTCGTATCTTTTCAGCATAATTATTTAGCAGCCATTTCGGGTTAATTATTGTCATTAACAATATGAGTCCTATGAGGGAATATCAATTAAAATATGCACAGCTGAACTTTCAAATGAGTAAATAATTTAGTTTTTGAAAATGACTGGAAACAGCAGGGTAACAGTCAAAAGGGGAACAATTATTTTAATGCTTATTTGACAAATGAGTAATTTTTACAGCAAATTAGTTTCTTATCATAGCACCCCTACTGGTAACAAGAGAGAAACTGTTAACATGAGTTTTAAAAATAAAAGCTGCTAAGTTATGCATGCAAAGTTAAGGAAATAATTTGTATGAAGAAAAGGTGATTATGATACACATTGTTAGCAGAAGAATGTTGCCATGGGAATCTAATTAGGGATATAAATCACACAAAATTATGTTTATATATAGGGCTGGGTACATTAAAGTGATATGCACATTTATACATCAATTTTTGTCTTCATTGTCGAAGTACTGAAGATAGACCTTCACTGCTCTTCTTCTTGACCCCACTAAATTCAGCGATTGAAAGTTAATAATTTGGTGAAATTGCTTATAAATAACAACAGCAAGAAAAGTTAACAAATGAAGTACGGAATCTCAGGTTTGAATGTATGATGTTCACTTATTTGCATAACAAAAAAAGGAACATAGCAAAACTTTGCAAGGTGAGTGAGTGTTACCCCTAGTTGGGGGGAAGTTTTAACGTACACCTTGACTTTTTGGTTACGCCATCCTGGGTTGTTTATGCAGTTATTCAACAGAATAAGAAAAATCAGGAGGGGCAGGGAGAAGAAGTAAGAGACAGCAGCAAGAGCTACTGAAGATGTTTTTGGTGTTTTTGGAGTGCTAAGATTTTTCAAGGCCTTCTGTAGGAATTAAAACAGAAAAAGAATTTCAGTAAAGGTGTCTTTTGTCTTTCTGTTATTTGCGTGCTCTTTTTCATTTCTGATTTTCATGTTTAGCCTGATTACTGCCTGAAATCAACACTAGCGCTGCTGATAGTTTCCCACAGCTATGATTTGGAGTAAGTAGGTAGTTTATAGTGAAACAGTGATCACCAAAGACAATTCAGAGTTTCTTTTTGGTTTCAGTGATTTTTTTGTTTGTTTGTTAGTTTGATCCATGCATGGAGTACCAAATTGCACTACTGAATTGCACTGAGTACTACTGAGAGTTGTGCTTGAGAAACTTTTGAAGGTGACCAAACCTTTAATGACACTGGGGTCTCTTGGGCCAGGGAGTGAAAATCAGGTAGCTCTGGCTATCTTACCGTACACAAGGCCTTGGCATGGTAAGGAACTGAAAAGCAAATCAGGGAATAAAAGTGTATTTTTTTTTCTTTGCATGATGTAGACCAGACCTGAGTGTAGAAATTAGCTTGAAGCTTACAGCTCTAAATACCGTGACAATGAAAAACTGAACTTGCCAGTTCTTGATAGAAGTCGGCAGTTGCGTCTCTTCTCACCAACTGCCCTGATTCAGTTTTTGACTCCGTTACCATGAAACATTTTGCAGTCTGTCTTTTCTGGTTCAGAGTCATGTTTTGGGACTCGACTCTAACTTGCTAGGACCAAACCCGTCTTCCCCACATGACCTCCATGCAATAAAGGGGATTGTAGTAGACACAGTGTGGTCACGCGCTTTCTGATGACATCCACAACTGAGCATGTGATTAAGGGTATAGATTTAGTGCCGTCTCCTTTGAAAAGCTGCTAGAATTGCAGTGTTGCTCTGACAGAGGCATTTCCTCACTGGGGTGTATCTTCCATATCTTTTTTTCAGTGATAAGACGGAGGGGAAGAATAATATAAGATGTTGAGAAACATAATATTGTACGTTTGAGCTAGGACAGGGCTGTTGGTGGCTGGAACTGAGGACTGGCTATAAGCCAAAGAACAGCCTGTCTGATCTGCTTTTAAGGAATCTTTCAGTTTTTTCTGTAAACGTTTATTTTGCAGTAAGGGCTATTTAAGACAGTTTCACCTTTTTTTGTTTGCCTGCTTCACTGCAATGCTGTCTCCCACCCCACCTCAAGCCACCACGCAGTTTCTCCCTGAAATCTCACAGCACAGAAATTCCATAGGAAAACAGAATGATGTCATTTCAGTCAGACCATAATTTTCCAGCTGTTGGAAGAAGGCACATTGTGGTGTTTATTTCGCTACTTATAAAGATTTGTGGCAAGGAGGGAAATATTTTACTTCCAAGATCATTGTTCAAGTAATTGAAGCTCCTCATCTGGAGCTTCGTGCCATAGCTGGGGGAGGCAGAAGGGACGATGGGGAGAGAGATTGTATGCATGGCGTGTAGGCAACTGCATGTAGGGAGGAATTAAGGGATTTTTTTTCAGCATTGTTTTTATGGTGAGAAGGAAAGAGGCATGGAATGGGCAGCCTTTCAGCACAGCTGTCCCAGTGCGAACCTTTGATATCTCCATTACTGGCTTTGCATTCGACGAGGCTTTGTGTGGACCAACCAAGCCCTCACCTTGGCTGTGTCTCAAATTGCCTCTTGTATCTAGCACGGACAAGGCTTTGTCCTGAGCTGCTGGCTAGGCTATAAGCCAGAGCTCTATAGGTGGGAGAAATTGCTTATTGTAACGTTGGCCAACAGGGATGGCCAAAAAACCTCTCGGCAGAGATTTCCAGAGTCAAAAGCTTAGATCCTACTGAAAATGAAGATCCTTGTAGGTTGCTTCAAAAAAAATGTAGTACTGAGCCCTGGATTATCTGCTCTGTTAAAGTGGCAAAGCTGCGTTGCCTTGTATTACTGGCCCAAATTTTCCTCATGCTTTACAAAAGCCCTTATGTGTGTGGTAGTCTAGAGCCGTGTCTTCTCGTCTTTGGAGGTGACCAGGCGTCCTTGGGCAAAGGGAGGAAAAGGAAGGGGGTGGGTATCCGAGAGACCCCCCCATACTTTGATACGCTTATTTTGCATTAGGTTTTAAGTAGCGTAGTGGAAAGCGTGCTAGCTCTGACATGTAAAATCTTTGAGTCAGGCGCTCTCAGTACTTCAGTCAGGAAACGTTAGCCAAGCTTGCCCTCCAGTTCATCTGAGCACTCCAGAAGGGCTGGATGCAATAATGAACAAAAGCCTTTTGGATGCTGCTGTTGCTCATTTTTTCACTGTGTGGGTCCATTAAAGCATTGCTGCCTTTTGGGAACTCAGCTGGAAGAAGAAAACAGGCCTGGAAAAAATAACTGCATTATGTGAGACCACTGGCTACTGCTGGAATTGTGTCAGTTTGTAACACGTTAGGCAGGTTCCCTGTACATCCGCTGCAAAGCTTCTGCTGACAGGACTTGAGCCCTAGCAGTGAAAGCAGCCANCCTGTGTGATCCTAGAGGCTGTGGGTAGCGTAACTCGGCAGGAGAGAAAATGAAACTGGTAAAGTGTTCCCCTGGTGCACCCTTCAGCTTGTAAAGGCAAGCATCGGATCAAATGAGTGATTTCTTAGATGAAGGGAAGATATGTAGGTGAGCAATAGGCAAAATAGCTGCAGGTTTGGTTTAGCCCCCAAATTTTTCATTATGGTCAATTCCACACAATTTAACTTCACTCTTTTCCCTTCTCCGTTTGCCTTTTCTGTCATGCTCGGCACCATGCTTTCCACTGGAAATGCCAGTTTAAGAGAATAAAAGCAGCCCGGCGCAGAAATGTGTGCTACCAGGACACGTGGTACTTACCCCTCCTAGGCTAGCAGAGCATGCACAGAAGCAGAGCTGCAGTTTGTCATCATTGATCAGGTCTAGAAATTAAAACAACCCCTTGAACTTGATGCATAAATATAGTCTCTTCAGCTTTTAACCCTGCTCCCCATTACCTCATCATATTTTACCATGAAGGAAACATATACTATAATGTATTCTTTGTCACATATGGTCCACGCCCTTATGTAAACTGCATTTTCAGCCCTCTTCCCATGCAGACGCATTACCCAATAGGCATTCCTCAGACATGCCAGTTAACGCTTTACTGCTTAGCAAATCTATTGGATTAACACAATTACAGCAAAAGCACAGGACAAAATAAATATTCCCCAAAGAACCTTTGGGAGGATTTTGCCATTTCTTGGTTAGTAAGAGATGATCCCTCAACAGACACTGGACTGGCCCTGTTTTCCTTTCTTTTATTTCATCTGTCCCGACGGAGCAAGAAAAATATATCAGTGTATGGACAACAGAGGAACGAGCAGCCTAGTCTTATCTCTGCTTTTTGATTCGGTCTGCAGGGAAAGCTGAGAGTCAGGGGAAGAATCAGGGAACTTTGTGTTCAGCCAACTTCCAAAGCCTTTGGTGTCTGGCCAGGTTTGCAAAACTTAATTGTACGTTTGCATTGTGTGTTGCAATACCTTGGGGATTTGCAGAGTGGTTCTCATATGTCCCTTTTGGGTGCTCGGCTACTCTAAACATTCCCATTAAATGAACATACAGCTTTCATGCTTGCTGTTCGACATCCAGTACCCCCACACTCACTGGCATGGTGGTCCCTTACCTGTCTAGTAGTCTAAAGGGAGTGATGGAAGGAGACTGAATCACTCCATTGATCAGCCCAGAGCTGCACTGAGGCATGTTTTTCCCTGGGGTTCTGGTATCAACTCCTGCTTGCCCAGCAGGAAGGTAGCAGAAGTGGGTGAGAGCTGGTAATACGTGCCCCAGTGTTCTTTTCCAGAATGCCCTGAGGCAACTTTAGCCATTTATCTAAGCTCGAGTTGTTCGTTGTCAGTACTTTCTTTTGAATCTTGTGGTGGCAGAATGGTAACGCTGCTTTTTCCTTACCGAGACACCACTGGTGGGTTTTTTCCACCACTCTCTAACTTTTTGGTCCAGTTTGACTCATTCAGGCTTGGAAATATCCAGGAAGTTTGGATCTGAATGTGACCGGATTGATCTGTGCTACTGCCAATACTTCTTTGGGGGAGAGGGGAAGAGAGAAAAAGGAAAAAATAAGGCAAGCATTGAATTTATAGCACTCCAGATGTCAGGGAAATGAACATAAAAGTGCAGATGCCTTATAGTCAGGCAGACTGTTCAAATGTATGCAAATGGATGACAAGTTTATGTGAATATGGTTGAAAAAAAGAAAAAGAAAATGTGCTTAAATAATCTTGTTCTTATTGCTGTGAGTCTTGGGTGTTGAGTCTGGTGGAAGTCATGATTGTGATGACCCAAAGAAGGCCGAGGCCCTGGTAAACATGGCCGTCTGGGTAGACTTTGATTGGTCTTAATGTTCTTGGACAGACCATTAAAGTAACATAAATTTGTACCTTCTAAGTTACGAGGCCTATTGATCAAGCTTTTCCTTGCACAGCAGTATTTAGATTATTCTGCAAATCATCTTCATGGCTAGCTATGAGAGTTGACTACAGTGTCTTCGGTTAGGGTAGCGTAAATGTATGGGGTTTAAGTGAGAGCAGATGTACTTGCACGTACATTTCACATACGAGCTTCTCAATTGTTTGGGGGGTAACAAAACAATTCTCTCTGTCAATGTGCTTCCAACTTGTGAATTAATTATATCTGCCTCCCTGCAAACTGTTTAGGAGCAGCTGGTCTTCCTGGCATCTTTATTAGCATGCAAAGAAACTTCTCCAAAGCATGAAATGCCAAAAGGAAAAGCCTCTGGCTAAGTCCTACCATGGACACTCAGAATCGAGTGGTGTCTGTCTGCAGCCAGGTGAAGGAAAGAGCCAACAGTGGTCAGTCTAAGGCATGCCTCTGCACATGATCTTGATTTGCTTACTATCCCTTTCTGCTTCTGCACAAAAGCAACTTAAAATTATAGTCATAGGCAGCCAGAAGGTTAAGGAAAACTGATACAGTCTGAATAATCTGCTGCTAAACAGCTTGTGTGGGGCTGTGTCCAAACCCCATGTCTTTAAATAATGTTTCAAGCAGACTAGCTTTTCTGGATCCCTTTGCTTAAAATGCACAAGGGATTTTTGGATAGCAACTGCCATTAACGTTACTGAGCATTGCTTGGATATGTTCTTTGTTCATTCGTGAAGGAAAAGATCTACCATATACGTAGTCCCATGATGCAATACTAGAACCTTTTAAAAAGTTATTAAACAGGTAGTAAAATCCCTTTACAAAATACACTTTGATTTGTACAATTTTTAGAAATGGCAGACAAAACCACATCCTTACCGCCAAACAAATCCACAGCAAAATAAATAAAGCCTTAATTTACAATAGCTGGGTTTTACTATACAGGAAAGGTGAGAAAAATAATAGAAGTTATACAGCACACTTCTTACAAATACCAGCTTATATGAGCTAACACTGGCAGTTAACATCTTAGATTTTTCTCAGCAATAAGCTACATCTGCAGAACTTATGGGTTGGGTTTTATAAAGTTCACAATTCAAAAATGTCTCTGTGCTAAAGGGCTTTGGCTCTCTAGCTCAGGGCAAATTTTATGTGCTGCAGTCTGTAACCATCTTTTGTTTCTAGAGAAATATATGCATGGATCATGGATTAAAACATTTTACTATGTGCCATGTGGGTTTTATTATCTGAATAGATTATATCCTAAACAGGTCAACTACCTCTGATTTAAATGCATGGAGAATGGGAAACAGCGTTTATTCATGCAGTGGGTTTATCGTGTGATACTGCAGCTATACTTCACTCCCAGCCACTATCTAAAAGGGAGAGCAGGATACAGGGTATCCGAAGTCACCGTCAAAACTAATTTCACTTTATTTCAATAGATGCAAGGGTCGGTGTGAAAAAATAAATCTCAGCAGCCGTTGTGATGATGAGAACTTGGTGCATTCTCAGCTGGTCACAAAACTTCTGAGTCTCTGAACGTGTTACAAATAGAAATGGGCTAAGCATATCTGAAATAGCTGGGATAGTGGTAGACGTGGAGTATTTGCTGGCTTGTAAGCAGCTTGGGAAGCCTATTCTCCTCCAGACATGTGAGTTTACTGGAGTTATTTGAATTGAACTGGATCAGATTAAATTAGGAAATCAGTAGAAAAGTAGAGAAGTGACAGGTTGGAATCAACGAGGGCACAAGCTCCCCTGACAGGCTGCAGTCTGTATTTTAGGCATTTCAATATAGATATACGGAAGTGTCTCGGCAGTATCTAGATAATGTTCAGATTTACCTTTGCTGGACTGAGGTGCTTGTACGCGTGTGTGTGTATTTCTATGTGAGAGTGTGTGTGTGTGTATCATACACATCAATGATGGTAAGGGAGGACATTACATTCCATCATATATAAGTGGATTATATGGCATTATAATAGAGGTTGATATAGTGGTGTTCTTGTTCTCATTTACTTCTTCTTGCAAGATCATCTCCTTGATGAAGACCTGTCTCTCCACCAGGAATCATGGTAGAGACCAGCCAGAGTATGGGAGGCACTTGGTATAACTGCACCCAAAAAATAGAAGGTGAAGCATTCCTAGCCTCTCCACGGACCTCGGCGGATACTAACGTGCATTTGTCACTGTGTACAATGGGAAACACGAAAAGTATGAGCTATTCAGGAATCAGAGGAGAAACAACAGAAGAATAAGTAGGTATAATACCTGTGGATGGAACCAGTTGTCTGAATGGGACAAAGAATGGAGGGGTAGTGTTACTACTACATATTTTGTTGTCGCAATTAGCTGCTATTAAATATGTTTCAGTATTGCGTTATTGTTTTCAGTGAGACCAAACTGACTATTATATAGCCATGCAACAGTTTCCCAAGGGAAATGGGGGGAAGCTATTTACTGATTTGCTTAAATCTCTGTTGAACAAAGCAGTGGAAAATACTCTGTAGGAAATAATCATCCACTGGCAGGAGGTTGGAAGAGGTGATGTAATAGCGATTGTATTTCTGTGACAATGAATGATTCTGTTTATATAATATTCATTTCTGGTCATGTACCCTAGACTTTGCTTATTTTTGTCTCATCCCGAGATAATGTAACAGATAAATTCAACTTACTGATTTTGGCCATGCTTTCTAGAAAATAGTTAAACGTTTCTTGTCTAAATTTGTGCACATGACTATCACAATGCACACAAAGTCTTGCTTCTCTTGAAGGCATATGTCTCTTTCTGCATTGAATTTTTAACAGACTGTAGCATCTGTCTTTGAAAAGGGGAAAGGAAACAGTCTTGGGAATTATGCACCAGGCAGTCTAACCTGGATATCTGAAAAGATACTAGAACAAATTATTAGCTGGCAGCGTGTAAGCACCATCCAGATAATAAGGTGATAAAAAAGAGTCAACACGTATTTGTCAAGAAAAAAATCATGTTAAACCAATCTAATTTCCTTCCTTCACAGGGAAACTGGCTTAGTGGATAAGGCAAAAGTGGTAAATGTGATACATCTTGACTTAAGCCAGGCTTTTGACACTGTGGCACATTAGATGCTCATATGTAAATGGGAGAAATTTGGCCTGAATAACAGGGGAGAGCCTGATTCTTTGAAACCCCACACTGGGAAAGTACTCAGCAGCGGTGCTCTGCTAAATTGAGAATTCACTTTTGTCTCTCAGAAGAGGCTTAATTGTGGGCCTGGTTTCAGTCAATATTTTCATTGGTGACTTGAATGATGGAGTGGAAAGAGAACGTGTAAAATTTAAGGAGCGCGCTAGGCTGAGAGGGTACAGAAGTTCTTTAGAAGATGGATTAGAAGAACGAATGAACATGATACATTGGGAAAAAAGTTATCAGCATGATGGCACTCAGATTATAAAACTGCGAAGCAGTGTGCGTCGGATAATCTGTAACCACACAGTGACTTGGCAGCAAGAGAGAAGGTGGAGTTTTAGTGCCTGGCAAGTGGAACAGGAATACAAGATGTGATAATTCCATTAAAAGAGCAACTCTTAGTGTGCGGCATGTAAGCAAAACTGTTGTGTGCAAGGCATCTCAGTTGAGTGCCGAGAAGTCAGAAGCTGGATTTTTGGGTCTGGTTTTTGACTCCTTTTGAAAGTGATGCAGAAAAATGGGATGTAATCCAGAAAAATGACCCAAATGATTCAAGACTTAGAAAATATGATCTGTGCTGAAAGACTGAAAGACCTGTGTGCATTTGTCTAGAAAAGATATGACTGAGGGAGGGTGTAAGTCTTCCAGACGAGTGTTTTTTAGAAAGAGGATGCAGATCTATCAGTCACTTTTTCTTATTGAGCATAGGATCAGAAGTACTATATTTTCACACGTGTTTAATAGACGGCTCTCTGTAAAAACCAAACTGAACTCGGATTTAGCAGATCAGTGCTTTACTTGCTCAGGCATGTGAAAAGTGTATCACGCACCTACCTCTCAACAGTGCTACTGACCCTGATCTGTGCTAGTTGCTCTCTCTCCCCAGTTCACCATCATGTCTCTATATTTAATTTAATACCTAAAAGCGCAGCGTATCGCTCAACTTACATTCAGATGTCAGTGTTTTCAAAGGGGTTGGAGTTACCTAAAGCGTGGGTTAAAGATGCGAAAATAAATTCAGAGATTGGCTTGGCTGGTAGCAAAACAAGGATTTTGGTTGTTTAAAGCACGTCTTTCTGTACAGGTTTGTTAATCGCTGGAACAGGTCACCCAGCGATGTTGTAGACTCGTTTCTGAAGGTTTTAAGAAGCTTGACAGACATCTGTCATGTCTGGAAGTAAACTTGATACTGCTTCTGGGTAAGAAGATAGACTGGGTGCCCTCTTAAGATTCCTTTTTGTCTGACATCTGTATGATTTCTGTGACATAATGTTTTGCGACAATATAAGATATTTTTATATTGCTGCAAAAAAGCACAGAACTGACATAATCCAGGCAGTTTTGCTTTATGATGAGAGATGAAAATATAGGTATGAATTCATAAAAGTCTCAGGAAAATAAATGCCTGATCTGACTTTAAATATAAATGAACACAGAAAGAATGATATCCTGAATAATGATCCTGCAAAACAAAACTAGCTCAGTTCCTCAGTACTAGCTATCACAGGCCATTGATTATCTATCGTGTCTTGTTTGTGTGATAACATAAGAATTTAAATTATAGCCTCACCCAAACCAAACACAGATGCGTTTTCTCTAGGTGTTAATCTCCCAAAGGCCCACATTCTTGTAATGTAAACAGACCTCTGAGCCCCAGCCTGGTTAGCTCTGTATCGAATAAGATGTATTAATATCCTTGGTCAAAACTTCCTCCAGGCAGCCTGAGGGCGGTAGCCGTCCAAATGCATGTGCACTGACACCTTTCCCGGGACGAGCCTCTCGGAGCTGGGCCCTTGATTTATGACTTGTATGTTTTCTATTTGTAAGAAATGCAGTGTTTATTCGACACACGAGGCTTCTGATAACTCCGCTGTTGCTAAATCTCATCCCGCTTCTGCAGGGAATGCTTCCCCTCCTCCCAAGAGAAAGCCAAAGGGGAAATGAAGCGGAGGTTTGCAAAGAAACCAAACTGCGCTCCTTAAAACGCTGCTCTGAGGAAGGGCTCTTGAGCCTTGGGGACTCGGAAAGACCTCTGCCCTTTCAAAGGAGGGAGAGCTGGAGTTACTTGTGCTATTGTTTCTGTGGGTTTTTATGGTAAGCGAGGGGAGCAAGCTTTGCTGCGCCTCCCTCCTCAGCTGCTGGCTTTCCCAGCCACTCCAGACACCTTCTTGTTTCAGCTCCTGCTCTTTGCATCCTCTTCATACGGGAGAAGCTCAGCCTGGTAGTGATGAACTTAATACACCGTGAGTGTGAAACTGTCCCTTTTTTCTCCTGGTTCACTACCATATAGCCTCTGGCTCTTAGATTGGAATATGTGGCTCCTAAATTAGCGATCTAGGGTGATCTGCTCCAGGTGCCTTCCAACTCTTTCAGGAAAGCTCCTTCGGTTGCTGACACGCTGGCTGTAGGAATTAGCTCAGGCGCTGCTGGAGCCTGTTTTGGGAGGGTAATACTGTAGCTGTATTCTTGCGCCCTTGCCAGCCTCTGCTTTTTGCCTTGCTTGCGCTACGAATGGCCTCTGAAGACAGAAAGGCAGAGGGCAGTCTTTGTCTTCTCTGCGCGAGGCCTGGGAGCTCCCTCTGCTCCACCCTGGCTGTTAATACGTGGCACACATCCACAGAAAACAATAGCTACACCAGAGATGGCTGCGTCCCATGGGTGGCCTTTCAGGAGCAGGGAGATTTTGAAAGAAAAATGCTGCTGTGCCCAACTTCCCTTGTGTACATGCTGCTACCAGAAGCTTCCCCTATGAATCCTTTTTCTTCAGAGCTGAAGCCAAATCCTGCTGCAGTCCATAACCAGAGGAGCATCCTGCTGACTTCTACAAGAGACTTGTCTGAGGGTGGCATGAAATGGCTCCCAAACAGCAAATCATTTTAGCTCCCCTCTTGTAAATACTGTGTGCTCCTCTGCTAATCGGGAATAAGCCCCCTGTGAACTGGCTGGGGCTGGTTAACCCTTTGTGGTCTGCTAATCCTGGCACTGGGTCCTCTGTCTGTGACCACGGTGGAAAGATGGCGTGGGTGGATTGTCCCTGGGGTTCAGTACCAGCGTTGGCTGGCCTGGCCTCTGCTACAAAGCGTTATCCCGGCTGGACAGAGCCGCCAGCTGCAGCTGCCAGAGCCAGGGCCAAGCACGTCTTCGCATTGTCCATGTACTCTCAGGAAAACCCCAGGAGAGCGTTACTTAGAAGTAATGTGGATGAAGCCCCAGATGGGTCTCCTGGAGAGGAATTGGCTCCTGTGTCCTTGTGTGGAAGAGGAATGGGGTGCCCTCTGCCTGCCCTTCCCCGAGGACAAGATGCAGCATCGCTTGCAGGGTGAGGTCATGGGCTGATTTAAACTTGGCACCTGGACTAAACTGTTGCATCTACACTGTTGCCCCTCTACTCCGCCCTGGTGAGACCCCACCTGCAATGCTGCGTCCAGCGCGGGGGCCCCCAACATAAGAAGGACACAGACCTGTTGGAGATAGTCCAAAGTAGGCCACGAAGATGACCAGAGGGTTGGAGCTCCTCTGCTGTGAGGACAGGCTGAGAGAGTTGGGGGTGTTCAGCCTGGAGAAGAGAAGGCTCCGGGGAGACCTTAGAGCCCCGTCCAGTCCCTAAAGGGGCTCCGGAAAAGCTGGGGAGGGACTCTTGATCAGGGAAGGGAGCCATAGGACGAGGGGGAATGGTTTTAAACTGCAAGAGGGGAGATTTAGATTAAATATTAGGAAGAAGTTCTTTGCTGTGAGGGTGGTGAGCCCCTGGCCCAGGTTGCCCAGAGAAGGTGTGACTGCCCCATCCCTGGAGGTGTCCAAGGCCAGGTTGGATGGGGCTTGGAGCAACCTGGTCTGGTGGGAGGTGTCCCTGCCCAGCGCAGGGGGTTGGAATGAGATGATCTTTAAAGCCCCTTCCAACTCTAACTATGCTGTGATTGTATGATCTATGATCTACCTGTTTGCTGTAGAATATAATTATGTCCTTGAACCACAAAAGCAAAGTGTTGGGGACATTCTCTATTTATCATATCAACTCTGTGTCATTTTATTAAGTCTTTGTTCTTAATACAGAGTGCTTGCAAGCCCTGAAGAAAACCTCCAAGTCCTATGTAAAGATCACTTCTATGAATTTTAAGGAAAATCCTTGAAAGATTTGACCCAAAGAAGAGCTTGGGTTTTTTTACGGGTATTTTTGGCACTGGTTGTCTTGACTTTGAAGTATAAGAAATGTCAGCTCTGGTCTCTAATAGCTTCGGTGGGGGATGCTGGGCGCTTGGGAAGCCAGTTACTGTCTGTTAGGTTGCAGCTTTCTGGAGCAATATATTACATTTTCAGAATAGGCTTTCTTCCCTCACAGTGTTGATTAGCACTTGGAGTTAGATGGATATTTACCAAAGTAACACATCTTAAACAATTTAACAAAATGGAAACAAGCAAAAACCTCAAAACAAAATACTTTCACTTTTCCAAGCAGACTGGTAGTTATCGTCCTGGTGTGAGTGACTTTGCCTGTTCAGCCATCATCGGTGCTTTTTCCTTGGGCCCTTTGCTAAACTCCCCCAAACTTTCGGCCTTCTAATTACACAAAAGCTTGAAAAAAAATAAGAACAGTAAAAGGCATAAGCCTGATATATCTTCAGTTGTACGTCGCTCCTAATGAAAGTCATGTGTGCCGAAACCTTGGTGATTTTGTCCTGGCTTACCAAAATTAAACAAAGACTGATACCTATTTATAATCCCCAGACTTCTGCCAGTAGTATGTTTTTATCACTATGATTGCAAAAACAAATAGCCACTAAGGAAGTGTTTTTCACAAAAATGAATGAGCTTGGAGGATTCCAGGGAAAGACTTGCCGCTTGCGGCAGGGTAGGAGGGAAACGTGAAGCAAGTGCGGCAAAGTAGTTAAAAGCAATAATGGATGTTACTTTTATCATGGTACTGATATTTACTCTCCCCTTTCATTTCATCGGCTTGGTTTGCAATAATCTTCTGTCACTTATATAGGCTAGTTTTT
This sequence comes from Anarhynchus alexandrinus, assembly GCA_008711295.1. Taxonomy (NCBI): domain Eukaryota; kingdom Metazoa; phylum Chordata; class Aves; order Charadriiformes; family Charadriidae; genus Anarhynchus; species Anarhynchus alexandrinus. Next base: position 129,976 of record VUYV01000183.1, on the reverse strand, counting down.
CTACTGTACTTTCAGCAGGGAGGAAAAGAGGGATATTTTAAATAATTCTGTTTATTTTTAATTAGAAAGCAAGTAACTTAATTGCTTGTTCTTTTCTTGACTTTATTACATTTAATAAATACGACAGAGCGCTTACCAAAGTGTTCTCGAAGTAACGTAAACCACATGTACTGTCCCACACAGAAAGGACATCAACATTGAGTTTCTGAATGGTTTTATGTAGATGAGTTTATTGTTGCTAAATGCAACCAGCCTCCTTTTCTGCTGCCCCGTTGTGTTCATAGCTTACCAGTCGGCATTAACTGCGTAATACGGTCCCTAGGAGGGAATGGCTGGAACGCCATGATGGTGATACAATAAGGCTACAGGTGAGAGCAAACCAGGAGTCTGTCCTCAAACACTGCCTGATCCAAGGAAAAAAAAAGGCTATTGCAGGCAATATGCTCTGTGTGATAGAAATGACAAATATAATAGCAAGATTCAGACCTGGTGCCTCATATGTTTCAGTCATTCATGTATGCTCACACACTATGGAGCTCTTCCACATTTTTTCAGCGAGTCCAGAGGAGGCCACAAGGATGACCAGAGGGCTGGAGCACCTCTGCTGTGAGGACAGGCTGAGAGAGTTGGGGGTGTTCAGCCTGGAGAAGAGAAGGCTCCGGGGAGACCTTAGAGCCCCTTCCAGTCCCTAAAGGAGCTACAGGAAAGCTGGGGAGGGACTCTTCATCAGGGAGGGGAGCGACAGGACAAGGGGGAATGGTTTTACACTCAAAGAGGGGAGATTGAGTTCGATATTGGGAAGAAATTCATTACTCTGAGAGTGGTGAGGCACTGGCCCAGGTTGCCCAGAGAAGCTGTGGCTGCCCCATCCCTGGAGGTGTTCAAGGCCAGGTTGGACAGGGCTTGGAGCAACCTGGTCTAGTGGGAGGTGTCCTTGCCCAATGCAGGGGGGTTGGAACTGCATGATCTTTAAGGTCCCTTCCAACCCAAACCATTCTGCGATCCTATGATTTTTTTTTCTATTTGGTCTCTCAGTTGAACGTGTCATATCAGGGCATTTTGGGCAAATCTGTTCCTCTTCTAGTATGCATACATCCTGTCTCAGGGCCAGGGAGCGTGCACAGGGTTCCTTAGTGGTGGCAGCTATTCCGAGAAGACTTCTGCAGGCCTTTGGAAAAGTGGGACTTAAATCTTTACCAGAGTGTTCAGGGTGTGAGAACTACTCTCCTCATCTCCAGTGGTAAAAAACCTGAAGGTGTGGTGTTCAAATCCTGTTTGTCACACCTGCAAGGACTCCTCTAGATGAAATTTTTTTTTGCACTTGTCATCTTCTAAAAAAAAGGTGATTTATTCCTAGGGATGGAAAGTTTTAAAAGACAAATTGCATCATGAAAACCTTTTTTGGGGGGAGCGGATGCAGCTCTTTGTCACTTGCAGACATGAATAGCTTGTTTAGGTCTGGCATCTTCCATAACCCCACATTAGTACTTGCCTGTCAGACCAGGTGTGTAAAACCAGTCTGCCTATTATACAGTGAGCTGTGATTGAATCCTTTATTTATGACTTTTGCCCCACATTGCATTAATTAGAATGCAAATTAAGGGTTTCCTGGAAAGCTGCTGTTTACTTCTGCCATACTTTACATGTTTCATTAATCTTAGGACCCTGACACAGTCAAGTTATGTCAATTTAACAAGTTATCAGTCAGCGGAGCCATTGTCATTGTGCATATGCATGCACGTAGGCTTCCTGGGCTGCAGCGCGATGCAGCCTTAGTTTCGCCTCCAGTGAAAGGCATTTAAGCTATGTTATCTTGTCTTGTATTAGCTACCGGGGCTCAGCTAATTAGAGGTAATTTATTTTTTTTTCAAACGGCATCGCTTGATCCTGCATCTGAGCCTCTAATTTGCACCAAAGTTCCTGAATGTCTTTGCAAGATGTTTTGTACTAGGAAGCACAGTTTTCTCTAAAGAGTAGTTTTTTTGGCTGGCGTTCTTGATAGCAACTTTGAACCATCCATATCCCTGACTGGCGGGACACTAAGGCAGATTGTGACTGATTAGACCACAAATTACAGGCTGTTTTCTGTTGTTTTGTTTTTCACCATGCAGTTTAGCGCAGGCTGCATTTTCACGTATGTCCCTGGTCACCAGCCTTTCGTAGCTGACCCTCACTTGAGGAATCTGGCCGCTTTTGGGTCCTGTGGCATCTGCTGGGGTTTGGCAGTGCAGCCGGACCTCTTGCTCAAGGCTCCCTCACCGGTGTCCTCTGCGGAGCATCTCTTGTCTCTGCTTCCTATAGCTGTGCAAGACGCGGAATTGAAAAATACGTTTTTCTGTTTTGTAAAGTATGGGGAATAATGCCACTTTGGAGGGAAATCCGTTTCAAAAATAACCGCTACTTTCTTAACCTTTCAAGGTGCTGTGATGAAAGACTTATTTCTGAATGTGTTTGAGCCCCAAAGGACAAGTTTTCACAGGAGTTGCTCTGAAGGAGCTTACACCAGAATAACTAAGAATTTGGCCCCTGGCACCATTATTTTCCTCAGCTCCAGCCGTGACAGAAGGGGGTGGAGGGAAGTAACCTATCCCATTTCTGTTTGAAAATATTTAGCTTGAGTGATGTGAAGATTTCAGTAGATCTGTGACAAGATCAAAGACTATAAATTATTTAACAGTGGTTCTACTTTTGTGGAATTATTTAAAGTATCATAATTGCAGCTCAGCTTCCCAGCCTTCATTTTCAAGTCTGGAATTCTGTTGGGAACTATCATAATCACTGAAGAGTATAATATTACAGGCTGGGTATAAAAATATCTTTTTAATGACTAGCAAATTAGTGAAATGTCTTGACCTGAATCTAGACCAAACAGAAGACAGTGTTTTTATGGAGGGGGAAGAAAGACTAAATTGTCACCACATTGTTATTCTTGTTAAATTCTCCACTACTTAAAATGTCAGTTGATTAGATAAAATTTGTAACACTGTGCATCAATGCAAGTGATGAAGGGCTGTGTGTTACATAGTATCTTGGCATTTCTGCACTTTTGTTTTCCTTTTAATGCTAGCATGCGCATTCTGCGACTGAAACTTGGAAAAATAAAGGCTATTCATTACTTTAGTACTTTGTGAACAATAGAGATCGTGAAAGGCATTGCAGGGAACTCCTCTGTGTGTTGGCTCTTCAAGAAGCGAGATGAGCCCTTGGAGGGTTTTCTCATAGGCTTCAAGTAATTGTTGTGTGCATGATCTCCCTGGCTAAACTCCTTGTGTCAGACTTAACTGCAATAGGATCTAGAAGAGACGGGAGTTTCCCACTCCGTGCTATGTGGTTCCAAGTGTTAATTGAGTCTCTGTTTAAGTAGGAACAGGAATTTATTCTCCAAATTCTGGTTTGCAAAGGAGCTGAAGGAAACTGAGCCCTTGCGTTCCTGTCTGCAGTCAGGTGTCAGTGGCAAAATTCTCAGTTTGAGCAATTTTGACCATTTAGTGCATTTGACCATTGCCGTGCAGGTCTCTGCAGGTGAGGATTCTATTCCCAGTAACGTTATCAATTTCCACTGTGATTTGGGATAAGTCACTGACCTTTCTGTTCTTCATTGCCCCCAGATTAAACCAGGAGTGATAATACCAACTGGTTTACGTGGTGAGCGCTATGTTACTGCAGCTGCATTTGCAGTGCGGGGTCTCTGTATCGAAGGAGTGAAATAATAGTGGTAGTGCAGACAGGGTGACTGCATTTTGCCTTCATGGCAGGGTAGAATAGATATTTTGGGGACAGAGACCACCTTAGTGTCCCGTGTTTGCAGGACTCGCTTACGCAATGAGGTTGTAGGCTGTAACTCTGAGCACCAGAGCCATACTTCAAAGTGAGCAAATAAAAGCTCAGAGATAACATGATGCAGGAACAGAGGTGGTCTCCATTCCTGCCTTTTTCTCCCCATGGCCAGGGCATTGCAAAGACAAATGAGAAATTTGTTCAGCACCTGGCTCCGATGAATGTCATTAGTCTTTAATTAATATGAGCATGAAAGGGATTCATAAATTAAATGAAAAAGCCTGTTATCCCAAGACTGTATCCTGGAAGGACCTGCATAGTGGGTTGGAGGCTAGCAACAGCACGGTTACACTCAGTACCTGCATGTATTGTGGATGCACGTCAGATTAGTAATGTCTCCTAGAAGAAAAAACACAATGTGAACAGTCCTTTTTACTGGTGAATGTCATCTGTTAGATATCAGCCTAATTTTCTCCAGTGACACAAAGCAGACTTCATCCTCGCTATGTGGAGCGTTTCGTTAGCCTGTACGCAACCTAGTGCTCTGGCCCAGCTACTCTTTCAGGCTGTGTGATGACATGCACTGGGGATCTGGAGTCTCCAAAGCATTTAGGCAAGATTCTGTCGTGGTGCAGCCATTTCTTTCACTTTTCCACACTGAATTATGTCCTCCTACTCCTCGGAATTACAGTAGAAATATGTTGCTTGAAGAGCTTACTCATTTTGTCACTGTTCTTGCTGTCTAGTTTTGCTGAAGTTGTGCTGACAGATCAGGACGGGCTTAGAAAAGGACATTAGGAGGAATGATCAGAGGTCTGGAAAACCTGCCCACAGAAGCTCAGTCTAGTTAGTTTATCCAACACCATGACCTGATGATAACCTAGATGTACTTGGAATGAAGAGCTTTCTGATCAGTGGATGGCTTTTTCCTCTCCCAGGAAAAAGGTTGGCAAAATAGGAAGTTAAGCTCTTGTGTTTGGTTGGGGTTTTTTTGTTGTTGTGGTGGTGGTGGTGGTGTTCTTTTGTTGTTGTTGTGTTGGTTTGTTTGGGTTTTTTTTTAAGTTGGAAGCATGACTAACCACTGCTTTCCTGGATATATGATGGAGTCTTCATAATTTTCAGTCTTTAAGATTTAAACTTTTTATTTCTGGAGTCAGGAGAGGGTTTGTGGCCTGTGGTGGTAGGAGCTGACGTTCAAGCAGACTTGCTGCTTGCAATGGTATGTAACTGGCTGGAGTGACCTTTCTGGTCCCTTCCAGCATGGCATCCCTAAGCCTCCGTCTTCCAAAAAAGTCCCATCCTTTCATTTTCAAGAAGAATGAAAGTTTGAATGAAGCAACCACTGACCTAAGATTTTCCAGTGTAAGAGGTCAGATGGTCCACAATTCTTCTATATGGCCATAAATCTGTGACTGCAAACTGGGCTTGGTAAGTGGTGGAAGCTGCTCTTCCATTGAAGAAGCTCCAAAAACCTTACTTTACCAACAAGATTTTGCCAGGAGCTCCCTTAGTGAGACTATGTTGCATGTAAGCAGGCTTTGGAAAACTCCCAGATAGATTCAGCACTGTACAGAGACTAGATAGTGGTGAAATCTCATCTAGTGCGTGCCCTGGAATTACTACTCATTCCTCTTTATAATAAATGAGTGCTATTTGGCTACAGTCTTTCTAAAGCTGTAATGCAGCGGCATCCTGGAGTGCCAGAGTCCTATCTTAGATGGCTACATTCAAAACATCCCCTAGGGACTGTTAGTGAAATTTATAATCATCCCTTTAGAATCCCAGGATTAAATTCTAAGTGGCAAGCAAATAAATAAACAATGCTTCTCCCTAATGCCTATTTATTTACTGTAGATCAATGGAACATTCAAGGATGAAATTGGTTTTCTTAGAGGATTAAAAAAATATTTAAAATAGGCTTTATTATGAGAATTAATGGTGTGGATTCTATAGGGGTGAAAGGTTAGCATGAGCCAGGGTACCATAAACTGTTTCATTCTGAAAGAAGTATTTACAGGTAGGAGAAGAGAAATGAAGTTAAAGGACACCTCGTTTTGGTTCGCCAGTTTGACATCCTGCTAAAAGAAGCCTGTGAAACTGCCTACTGTTGCTGGAAACCAGGCAAACAATGTGGAAATGCGCACAGCAGAATACATCAACATGCTGCGTTGTGCCAACACGTGTATTTGCAATACCCGTTTTGGGCAGATTGTTTTGTAACAGGTCCTGCTGTTTCCCCTCTTTCTTGTACCTGGTCCAGAACAGCAGGTGACATCTGTGTGTAGAAGGGGCAATCTCTGCAGGTGCAGAGCCCAGCTGCTGGATTGCACTTCCATTTTTACCTCCTCTGATCAAAATGCGTGTGGGTATGAGGCAGGTTTCTGCTGTTGGACTAGGCTGAGACTGTTGATGCTGTTTTCCTTCTCTGGCTTTTCCCTGGCCCCCTCATCTGTCCGAGTTCAGAAGGCAACAAACAAATTGTTTTGATTCTGTTTTACCAAAAGGAAGAAGAATAGCAGGAGAAAGGAGGGTTTAGGGCTGCTTGCTGAAGTTCAGAATGGTTTGGAGTGCTGTGGATTGGAGCACTGGTTGCTGTCGCCTCCTAAAAAAGCACAGTGCGCTCTTTTTGTGTTTGGGAAAAACAAACCAAAAAAATGTGAAAAACTAGTATTGGCAGCCACAGAATGAAAGAACAGTCAATGCAGTCTATAAAACCAGAGTTGTCAGACCATAACAACAGTAAACATCCAGGTGAAACAAAGACTTGTGAAATAAAAATCTAATCTTGAAAATATATTCTATTAGTATAGAATGTTGTTTTCTTCTCTCTCTTTTTGTTTTTTCCTCTCTATGTTTTTTGAGTGAGTTTTAGTGTTCTTGAAGGCTGTAACAGTATTGCAGCTCTGTTGACCAAGATCTAGACTTTGAGTGTAGTCTCTACTGATGAGAGAATGAAGCGTACTCTCTGTACTGTATACAATGATTCTATAGGGGCATATGAACGTTGTCTAAAAGCTCCTTCATATGCTGCATGCATCTTCTATACCCTTGATTTCTAAAATCTTCTTGTTTTGTCTGCTGTGCCTGCACGTGTCCTTTTTTTTAAGTCCCATTTCTACTGCGAACTTTATCCAAGCTGCATGTTTTGCTGCTGCGATGAGGAAAATCATCTGGATGGGTCACTGTCAAGGCTGTAAAATCCTCCCATTGAAGCTGTGTCTATAGTATTGCTTTTCAAGGTTGGGAAGAGCCTGTTACTAAATTTCGCAGAGGCAGTAGCAACTTGTGATCATGGCAGGTCAAGAGGGAAGGTTCCTTTTGACTAATTCTTTGAGCACAGGTCTTATTTTCTGATTTAAAAGTCGTGTCTACGGCAGCAGATGATCCTGCCAGGCTGCTGTGTGCCGCTCCAGCCAGGGTAAGCAAAAGAGTTAAATATTGTGGGACATCTGTGAATCACAGGCTCCACGTGGGAGACAGGGGATGGCAGTGATGGAAGCAACTATGAAAAAGAATAACAGGAGTGTTCGGTTAATGATGGCTGAAATCTTCTGAAGGGGAAAGAGGGGAAGAAATTTGAGTACTAGATAGTGAATAGGAGCCTGAAGGAGTGTGGAAAATATGTACGGTGGCAAAGAGAGAGACTGCAGAGGTCTATAAATGATGCAGGAAATTGTGAAGGCTAAGATACAGTTGGGGGACTGATTATATATATACGATTGACTTAAAAATCCTTACAGGCGTCTAGAGAGGTTACGTGAAAAAGAAACTTTGCATGATGGGACTAAAAGGCATTGCTAATTGATAACTATAGACTCTGCTTTTGAAAGGCCATGAGTATTTTAAAAGATGGGAGGGACGATTGCAGGCTTTGCAAATGAACTCTGTGTGTGTCGGGGGGAGGTGAAATATTTCTCTAGACTCTGTTCAATGACTGGAATTTTGGGGTTGTTGTCAGGGAAATGCTTATGGCTGTAAATTGCATTTTTTTTTTAAACTCTCTCTCTCTTTAATTTAAAAGTCCTTTGTCCCATTTGCTGCATTAGTCTTACAGTTCTTGCTTTAGGCTTATATTAAAAGTTGGCAGTCTCGGCTGGAGGAAAACTAGGGGATAGGTCAGATACTAATTAATTTCATGCTAATTGTGCCATAATTTGAAATCCAGTGGATTAGTTTCTGTGGGAGAGCTGAAATATATGGAAAGGCAAAAATGAGTAAGGATAATTAATCTCTGTAAAATTGCTTGGAATGCTCGAGGAAAAAGAGGTTTTGTTGTTGGTTTTATTTTTTGTTTGAAATGTTTAAAGGCGCCTGTGCCGTGGATTATGTGAAAGATTCATTTCTGCTGAGTGACACCTCTTTGCTCCTCAAACACCTAAAAGAAACACCCTGGCAGCTGGCTGAGCTCTTGGTGAGGATTCCCTCCTTGTAGGATGAGCAGTTGGTTGTGGGCGGATTCACCATGGAAGGACAGAGCTGGGTGCCAGCTGGAGCCCCGTGCCAGGTGGGAACGGCACTACTCAGTCCTCTGTAACCCACCGAGCTGAAGGACAATCCTGGACGTCCAAGGTGGACTTTGTGGGCTGTACTCTGCAGTGTGCGACTGCGCCAGGTTCAGCAAAGTGCCCCATGCTAGAGGAGTGAGCGCTGGTGGGTTTGCAAAGAGTTTCAGCTGTCGGGGTGCTGTGCCATCGTCACATCCTTCTGGGCCTGCTCAGGGCAGGGACATCTTTTACCCAAGCAGATGGTTGTTGCACTCATTATTCTTTTTGCTCTTCCCGTTCCCCCACCGTGGGAGGGTAGTCCTGACCTTTGAGCTGAGTGCCCGGAAAGAAGAAAATGTTACTCATCTATTTGTTTCTTTTCTAGAAGCAGATGAAGCTGGAACGGACAAGGGGTGGATGCAAACCACTTCTTGCTCTCCACGCTTCCCTCCCACCGAGTCTCCAGCGGCTGGTTGGAGACCTTGACTTGGAGCCAGGCTGGGGGTAGTAATTTACTGCTGGCCTCTAACGGCTGTAGATTACTACATGCCCTGGAGAATAGCAGTCATAGAAGTAGAGCTGTGACTCAGAGGTGGGTCCCATGCACACCACCTCTAAGGTCTTTCCCTTATGCACAGAGCACCAGGCTCTGCTAGACGTCAAAAAAACCTACCTGTGTGTTTCCAGGCTGGCTCTGTATAAAGTATCTCTGCATGTAGCTGATTATAAAGCTGTGTATTTTCCGTGGAGTTCTCTCCCCACCCATTGTCGGCCTACTAGAGTTCTATGACCTAGTTCTGAACCGTCAGAAAGCAGTGACTTCCCAAGTAATTGTGTCTCGCTCTGAAATCCAAGGAGCTCCAACTGAACAAGGAGGCGGGGAGAGCGGTGCCATTTTCACAATTGCACTCCTTTTGTTTTGCTTTCTACTTGCGAACACGAAGCAGAAGTTCAAATAACGTTACAAAGCAGAAAGCTTTATGATTAATTACACCTGGTACAAATATAATTTAAACGTATCGACTTGTCTGAAGTAAGTGCCAGACGGTGCAATCGGGGAGGCAGGAAGTGGCTGGTTGAGATTGCTGAACCAAGCTGGAATCAAAACTCAGGGAGAGGAAGCGCATCATCATTTAACTTTGCTCGGCAGAAAACTGATGCAATCGCTGATGGACACTGATATCAAAGGGGGAAAAATCATGACAAATTCTTTGTGCTTTTAAAATTAATGTAAAGCTAATCAATAGCTTGACTTGGTGCAATATAAAAATGTAGTACTGGGACCGCCATTAAAATGATTTTTCTTTAAACCTATATTCTGGGATTGCTATTAGAGAGGCTTTGGAGATAATAATGGCAGTTAAAAGACAGCTTTCTAATTCCCATCAGGTTGTTGCATTTCACTACAACTGGTCTGTAGCTGCACTGGGAACTAGGTAATGTCAGCCCTTGAAAGATTATGTTTTCTTTAGCTTTTTTTCTTTATGGACCAGTGAGTCCCTAGGAATATTTAAGATAGCTTTTAAATGGGGTCAGGGATGGAGAGGAGGAGAAACCATTTGACTGGACTGCGCTCACTGTGCTAAAAGAGCTCGCAGCTTTCCCACCCCCCCCCCACCCCCGCAGCAAACTGTGACCATATGGGAATCTGAGAGTCAAAGTTCAGAAACCAACCAGCTGCCTTAGGTTTCTGATAACAGATCGTATTGTGGTGAGGGCTCACTTATCTTTGATAACCCATGTGTCTAAAATCAGAATATGTGTATTTTTCTCAACTTCATGGGTGCATTTTATCACCTTGGGCACACATTCTTCACTCTCTCACTCAAGCTGGTCATAACTGTTTAATGGTTACAACTGTGCATCTGTATAAGTGTTACATCGTTCACCGCAGCCCTTCTCAGAGACGTCTATTAATCTCAAATTGTGTCTCTGCGGGTGCCGGTCACGGAGACTCCACAACTCAGCACCCCTGGAGCCAAGCGGTGATTCATGCCTCCGGAGTTTGACGACGCTGGCCATGCAAAAGCCAGAAGCGAGCCTTCCACCCCACGCGTTTCTCCCTCCTCCTTTCCTCAGATGCCCTTGACATCACGAGATTGCAGGTGTGCAAAACTTTTGCACAAAGTGTGAATGTTGTGCAACCAGGTGAAATTTGCCTGCTTGTGGTTTCAGAAATGGCCTTTTCCTGTCTGTGCAGGGCACTATTCTAGGTGCAGGTGTTCCGGTTTTACTTTTCCTCTGCTGAGCAGCCTCTGCTATGAGAGCGCTGCAGTGTTTGCTGGACTGTGGAACCAAAATAGGTTGGTCAGGCTTGCTGCCTCTCTGTCACCGCAAATGAGATCTCAGCTTCCCTGTCATCTCAGATTAAATCTCAGCTTCCTCGTGCTGGTGTTCCGAGTCCTCTTCAGACTCAGAGCAGGAGATGACTGAGCCTGCAGATGTTGTAACTCTGATCCAACAAAGGGATGTCCCTAAGTGAGGAGTTCAGGGTAAAGAAAAAGGATCTAACCACAAATGTTCTGTGGTTTCCCAAACCCTTCTCCAGTCAATGAGCTTTGCCCAAATGCAGAAGTATTCTGTGCCACATAGTACTTCGAAGATGTCAGCAGGAGGAGCAGAAACCATAGAGGAAGTTTGTGAAATGAGGGAACAAAGAAGGACAGGATGAAACTGTGGAGGCTGAGGAGAAAACACATCTGTATGGAGGAAGCCTAGGGGTGCTGAGTAGTGCTAGAGGAGAGATGATCACCTTGCTTTCCCTGTGAAAAGATGCTGACAGTTTCCTCCCTCCAATATTAAGACTGTTGATGGTTTCCACAACTGGAAGGAGGGACAAGAGGGTGTTTAGGTGAGAAGAAGGAGATGCTGAGGTAAAAATAAAAACAAAGCAAGAAACATCAAAAGAGAAGGTAGAGGAGAAAAAAAGCCAGGAGTCGGGAATGGGTAAGGGAACCACATCTGAATACTATATAGGACAGAGCAGACACTGTCTCCTCTTTTCTTGAAGCATGTCATGCTTGCTCAGAGAGTTACTGCATCATTCTCAGCAGCTAGATCTGCTCTGTAGTTATTGCATGTTCTGCTTAGCCTCTCCCTTTACTTTCCCTTCCTTCTTTCTCTGCCAGGAAGATGACGGAGCAGCAGATCTCAAATCTGGGAAGCCTTTCCTGCTAGACCTTCTTTGGTCTGCGCCTGGGGCCCAGCTAGTATCAAGACAATGTGGTGGCTGCAGCTGGCAATGTTGGATAAGCAGAGAGAGGCAAGCTGGGGGATTTGAGTGGGTACACTCAGAAGATCCTAGTTTGCAGCAGATGCTCCTGCAGAACTTGCTAAGGCTGAATCATGGTTCTGTGGCAGCTTCTCCTCTTCATTTTTCAGAGGTCCTAGAGGAGACGGTTTCAGGATGGCTCCTCATTCTCAGTAGCTGTCTCCAATACCTGTATGAATGAGATAAAGTTGCAAAACGTTTTGATGTTGTATGCTGCCCTTCTCCTGAGTTGCTCCTGTGGGTTTTTTGATGATAAGTAACAACTTCATCAGGAATGCTTACAGTATAGCTCCACTATAGTTCCTTTTTGGCAGCAGTGGCCACACATGTGATTTCTCTATAAATCTATTTTAACTTTATGTGAACTGTTGCATCTGCTCTGGCCATGACAATGCTAATTCCCCATGCCATGTGGCTGAAGCAGGTTATTTAGCGAAGAACTGGAATACTCTCCTTTTACTGCCTCGGTGTGACTCTTGGACGTGGCGTAGGGTTTGTGTATCGATTCTTACTTAGGACTTCATGTAGATAGGTGGGGGCATGGGAGCAGAGGGGACCTCCAAAGGTTAACATGAGCATCTGGGCAGGATGATAATGGAGTGTCACTGTGGGGGAGATTTTGAAGGCCTGGAGATGGCATTGTGATTTGTTTTGAAAACTGCCAATTGTTGTCAGTATGTTGACAATTATTTTCAATTTGTTTTGTTTTGTTTTTTAATTGTGGAAATGTTCCCAGAAGCTTAGTAAATGAGGACATGTTCTTATAAGTATTCAGCTAATATGTTAAAGCTCACATGGTCCAGCTTTGGTTATGAAACGTACTCCTTTAAGTTGGTGTCATTTGTCCCCTAGAAGGCCTGAATTCAGAATAGGTGCCCCTAGTTGTGGGATGAGGCTATTTCTCTCAACCTGCAAAGTGCTAGAGCTTAGAGTATGCTGCTTTGAAAGCAGACGTGCAGCCCTGCAAATGGATTTAATCCCACTCCAACACATGGCTCTGTTTGTGGACATAGGATGCCAGAAAACCACAATGTATTCTGTATGATATTTGTAAGCTCCGTGCAAAACTGCTGAACCAAAAAAACTAGTCTTAAACAACTAAGATCAGGATTGTGCTTGCAGAGGTGTTATGTAGTTGGTTTTCTTTCATCCCTTTGAGATTTTCTTTTTCAAAGGCCATGGAGATGGTTGAAACTTCTGGGTGTCCATTGCATTCAAAAATAGTCAGCAAAATACAGTCCCGAGTGGCTCTGTGAGATTTCCTTCTCCTTTTGTGCGTGCTCAGGATCAAAATTAATTGGCTTCCTCACAGTGAGAAATTAGTTAGTAATTTCCAATAGTGTAGTGGTGACATGGGAGCTCTGGAGGATCGTCCCAACGCCAGTATCTGAAAGCCAAGTGTGAACTGGTGAAGTCTGAAACAGATGGAAGGGTTTTAGCTTCTTGCTCACAAAGTTGCATGAATCCCATGGAAAATGTGCAACTTATACCCCAGCATTATTTAGCTGCTAATAAATTCTCTGTGTGATCTTGCCTATGCAGCGAAACTAATTGGGGGGTGTGCGTGTGCATCCTACAGTGTGACATTGCATAAGGTATTTTGGCAATGCAAAAAGAAAGGTAAAAGAAATAGATCTGTTTGTTTTTTAACCCTTGCGCTATCCATCACCAGTATCAACACATGGATTAAAAACAATTCCACTCCTTCATTGGGCCTTCATTCACTTTCTTCTGCTCCAAATGAGTCTTTGCAGGATTAACTGCTGACTTCTCGCAATGGAAGTCTTCCTGCTTTGCTTTGTGCTTGGAGCTGTGTTGCGCTTCTCCAGCCCGCGCTGCATGGTGGAGCAACAGGCGCGATGGAGAGTTGGATTACGCACGATTTCTCGGTGGCTCCGACAAGGTGAAATGAGTACTACTTAGAGACTAAGTTATCCCGCATGAGTGGCAGAATTTAGGTCTTTTGTTTCTAAAAAATGATGTTTCTAATTCTATGCGTTTCAATTCTGCACACTGTTTTTCATGGAAAGAGAGAGAAATAAAACTTGCAAGGATGGTAAGTTTTGCTTTGCTGCTGGTAAGTCCGGTACTACAAATACTTTTTTTGCAAAAATAACCTATGCTGACCTGTGCAAAGTAACACCTTGATTTACACCAGTCCAAGATTCAAAGCATTCTGACTCATCTGTGGGAAGGAAATACATTAAGGGAAGTTATTAGGAATTTCTCTCCGTATGGTTTCCTTCCATGTCTTCTGTGGTCCATCTGTGAAACGCACCATGAGAGGGAAGCATAGGGAGCAGGAGATCAGCGTTAGTGGGAAGACAAAAACAATGAAACCTCAATGAATTGATGATGAAAGGGAGGGAGACAAAAAGGCTCTGAAGAGAGCTGTGGATGAGCCGGGGGAAAAGAAGGGAGAACATAGTGTCCGAATGCCCAAAGGAAAAGAAGGGGCCGCAGCAGCATCGGCCAGCTAAGCAAAAATGAGCAAATGAATAAATGGGGAGAACAGCAATAAGCTGATGCAGTTTGCAGCATGCAGAATTGGAAACAGTTTTCCGAAAGGAAAGGAATACATTTTGCCACTTGTATTTGTACGGAGTAGGACCTTAATCTCTGATTGGTTTGCCTGTCTTCTCAGTGGACCAACCGGAGAATCGGGTGTGATTCACAGTGAGTGAGAGAGGCAGCGTCTGCCTCTAAATTTGCTGTATTCCTTCTGCTTCGTATCAATGCCAGAGAATAAACTTTTGTATTAGGGAAATTGAGACCTTCACTAAGAATGTATATCACATTAGTTGATGTACTCCCATTCCAACCCCCAGTTTTGAACATCCAAAAATAGCTTGCATGGACATGTCCTAGGCTCTGGTGAACGATATTTAGTGTTCCATGGGGAAGCAGAGAAACACTGTAATGAAATCACCAGCCTTAAACTAAACTGCTTTTCTTAGGTGGCTCCCCCAGATCTCAGCAAAAACGTGTCTGGGCAGGTTCAGCCAAGCTGCCTGTTGAATAGTTTGGCCAAACGCAGGAAGCAAGATCTTTGACCTTCTGCAGTGTCCTCATTGTAGACGCATGCATATAATTTCCAGTAATTTAACAGGAGCTTTAGTTTGAAAAAGATTTGGGTTTTATTACTTTCATTCATCATCATTAACTCATGCCATGTGGCGGAGAGGAGGGAATGACATATTTCCGCAATTAGATTCAGTATTTTGCATGAAAAAATGAGCTGTTACAGCAAATGCCACTTTTGAAATAGGGACTAAAACCAACGGAAACAAAAGTTGTGATGTGTGCTTGGAAGAGAAGAGTTAAAAAGGGGTATTTTTGCTATGAAGTCTTCTTTAAGTTGTGGTTAGAAATGATTTAGCCTTCTAACCTATTCCTACTGTGTACTTGGCTTACATTCAAAAAATATTTTCATCCAGTACCTTGATGCGCTTCTAATTTGTCTGTTACAAATATGCTCTACTTTTTGCTTACTCTTAAAAGGTGCGCTGGCTTCATCCGCTCAAAGTACCTTTGCAAAGGGCTGCTTCAGTTTGCAGGGGGAGTGTGAAATTTCATTTGGTTCTTAGTTCGTGTGGGTTTGCTTTGCTTGAGTTTTGATTTAGCTGAGCCCAACAACTTAACACGAAACACAGCTAGGCAAATCCCATTTCCTACGGTGCAGGATGCAAAAGGGATCGGTTCTTCAGGGTGGCTTGGCTCTGGGCTGAGGTGCACTTCAAGGGTTTCGCTACGCTTTATTTTTTAACCCTTTGCTGAGCACGCTAAATTGCAAGGGCCTGATCCTGTTTTCTGTGAAGTCGAAGGGACGTTTGCCATCAATTAAGATGGGAACAACATGGGGCCCAACATTGGTAATGAAACCCAAAACCAGGCAAGCTTTATGTGGTTGAGTGTTCCTGCCAGCATTCCTCACGACTGTGTGTGTGACACATGCTCCCTTGATAATCTAATGAAGAATACGTGTAGACCCAAACGTGTATTTTATTTTACATAGCAGGCTGCATTTTCGGTAATTTGCCTTTTCTCCTTGTACGCGTCTCAGGCTCGTGGATGTTAGCATGAGCCAGTACTCCTGATAGCATTTCTGTTTCCCTTCTTGGGATGTTGGTTTTCTTTTCTGCATGTTCAATTACATGTACACATTCATCTATCATTAGTTCCTGTTCACTGGAGGATATTTTGCAGAGCTCTTTTCGCAGCATTCATAGTACTCTTATCCGTGATTTGGATTTCTTACTGACAGCAAAAGTTCAATCCTTTTTGCTGCTGTTTTATTCATTTTATAGCTCCATCTAGATAAAATACTTAAAAGTTCTGTGGTGGAAGTTTAACAATTTGGTTGAATTTTTCCCTTCTAATTCAATTGTGCATTGAATTCTGTTCAAATTTAGATTTATTTGTACCGTTTTTAAGGCATTTAAAAATGTAAGCTCCTCATTTATAAGGATTTCTCTAGCAATTGCTTTCTTACATTGTTGTCATAATTCTCACTGGATTTTTTTGTTGTTGTTGCTCTCACTCTTCTTTGGAAAAATGATCATCTTTTGATTATGCTTGCCAGCTCATCTCTGTTTTGGGCAAAAAAAAACCCCAATCTGATAATTTCTGTTAGTGCACTCAATTACCTATGTTCGTAGTGAGAGTATATGTGCATAGATGTGGGTGAGGGGGAGATTTGTGTGTGGGGGTGTGTATTATCTTCACATGTGTGATGCATGCACCTGCATCTACTTTGCCTCTTTTAATTCCTCCATTTCCACTGTAACTTCTGCAAACATCCTGTCCAGATACTGCTGTCTCTGGTCAGGAGACAAAAGTACAGAACTAGGTAAAAAAGCTAAGTCTGAGCCACCTTTGTTGTGGTACACTCCCCATGAAAGCAGATAGGAGGAGGTAAATCTGATGAGCTTTCTCTGCACCGTGTGCAACCAGCAGCTCTCCTGCTGCACAAGGGTGTCCCCACACCTCTGCCACAAGCCCAGGGCTCCATCTTTGCTCTCGGACAGTACAGCTGCACAGAAGCAAACGAGTACGGTTCCTCCTTACTCTGGATGACCTCAAGACCCTTTTCAGTGGAATATCCGCCATGGAAAAGACAGAAAAAATATCACCTAAACTCAGGTTGTAACATATTTTCTTGTGACCTCATACAGGAATAATTTAGAACTCATTGCATTTCTCTCCTGCATCTCAGACCCTTGTCTTGTGAGAAGGGTAAAACTTGCCCTCTGCACAGAGGGTACATCTGGGACCTCAGTTCTTACTCCTCGTTTCAAACACACCTAGAAGTCAGCACAAGACTATTGGAGTAAAAACTTTCTGTTTGGCTCTCGGATAGATTTTCATGATGATATGCTAAAATGCAGTCTCTAGCGTTTGGCACAGATGACAGAGAAGAAATTTCACCAATAATTTATTTCTTTTACTAATAATTCACCTGGCTATTGATCTAGTTTGAGTTTGGCTCCAGCTCTGCCCTTCAGCAGCTTTTGTAAACAGGTTTTTCTTATCTTCATGAGTCAGGGTTTGACTTTCCCACTCTGTGCTATAAATTACACCTGTGTCTCCAGCACCATGCTAATGCTTGGGATTTAGTGAGAAAAGGAAGGAATTTGAGCTCAACTTTTTATCCTGGAAGGCTTTGCCTTTTCCATTGCTCAAGCCCCACACTGAGACATCTTTCTGTCTGCTCCTTCAGCACCTTTACAGACAGAAGAGCAGCCTGAAACAAGTTCATTTCCCACCTTTTGGAATCTGTTTCACTCTACCTTCTTAAGTGTTGAGAGTTATGTTTTAATTTGAATTTAAAGGTAAAATGAGGAAGGGTCAAAAGACTTCTCATGTCAGAAACATACCTGTAGAAGCAAATAACAGTCACTGCTCTCGGGGAGATTATTAATATGAGGCGAGTTTATTCAAGGAATTCTAGAATCAGGCCCATGATACTGAATTTGATTTAATTCACTCATACATAATGATTACCCACAGCTCTGAGCAGATGTAGTAATGACTACAATTACTTGCAGATCATTTTTTATTATGATTAAATCTGTACATGATATTATTCTTGAGGCAGCAGTTTTTAATTTTCAGCTTGCTCCCCTTCCTCGTCAACATTGACTGTGTACAAGGTTAGAGGCACATCCCCAGTTCAGCAGTGAATAGCTTTCTGCCAGGAGCGAATCATAGAATCACAGAATGGTTTGGGTTGGAAAGGACCTTAAAGATCCTCTAGTTCCCACCCCCCTGCCCTGGGCAGGGACATCTCCCACCAGACCAGGTTGCTCCAAGCCCCATCCAACCTGGCCTTGAACACCTCCAGGAATGGGGCAGCTACAGCTTCTCTGGGCAATTTGTTCCAGTGTCTCGCCACCCTCATAGTGAAAAATTTCTTCCTAATATCTAATCTAAATCTCCCCTCTTCCAGTTTGAAGCCGATGTTGGGTTTGGTTAGGGTCCATTGGCATATGCACTTCATGTTCAAAGTTCATCTTTGGAGTATCAAAATTGCACACGTGGGTTTTTTCAAATGTATTTTAATTGTGAAGCCCCCACCAGCTTTGTGAGTGTGGTCTCAGAACAATGTTGAGTGTGCAAATGAAACTGTCACTTATAATGTCCCTCAGTGACCATGGGCTAAGGCAGTGGAGTGGCCAGCAACCTGACCGAGAAGTTTGGTCATCCCTTAGGAGCTTTTACCTGACCCCAGTTGGTTTTGCTGGAGCGAGCAGATTTCAACATTCCACTCCTCGTTCTGCCCAAGTCTCTTTGCATAAGCCTGGAGAAGTCTACAGGCTGCCTTTTAATTTATTCTTTTGTGAGATGAGGGTAGGAGTTAATTTGAGAGCAGAAAGACTTGCTTTTTGGCTTGAATTAAGTTGTGTTAGGGAATGCTGAGGATACGCGAAGGGTCTTGTGCTTCTGGGCATATGAGAGAACAGGATTATTCGAACAGGGCATTTGCCATATGTTTGTCATTCATGTGTGATGTGTGTCTCGTCTTTTAGATTAAGCACAGCAAATATTGCAAATAGCCCCAATGGGGATAAATATAACTGAACATTAAAAAGTCATTTTATAAGCTTGATTGTTCTATATTTTTTCCTAAAAATTCTTACTGACAACTGGAGGCCAGGTTAGAGAAAATCAGAAGGATATCATTGCCTGTGGACTAGCTGAAGATTTTCTAATTAAGAGAACAACTTTCATCAGTTGCCTCCTCCCTCAGTATTCCCATTTCAGCAAAATGAGATTTGTCAAAAAATACTCACCACTCTTGACTGTGGCTCTTTATCCGCATAGGGAGGGTCATTGCATCAAACAAAGACATCTGTCACAGTCCTTGTCATCTGTGTTTGTTTCTGGATTTGTTTTTCTGATGAAAGCCATGACAAAATCTCTGGTCATGATGAGGCAATTTTTAAAAGCAATGAATTGTGGTTGGGAGGTGAAAAGTTGTTTGCCTGTAGAATTTCTACTTAGCTGGGTGACCAGGAAAGAACCTGTTAAGGAACATTTTGCTTCATGGCTTATCGTCTCGATTTCTAGTTTACAGTAATTTTAGGCATCCTCTTGATTGAAGGAGGTGACCTAAAAAAAATTCTGGAAAATTGCTACTCGTGAACACTTTCTATTGCTGAAAGCGTCACTTTAAACCACTGCATTGCACCTAAGGCAGTATGATAACAGAGCAGAAAGAGGGGGGGAAAAAAAGACTGATTCACAGCAAAATGCCAAATTGTAGGTATAGGAATTAATTCTTTGCATAAAGTGGGTGAAAGGAGTGTCAGTACTCTTAACAATTAAATTCGTCTTAATGATTAGCTGCAGTAACGTTCAGGAGCAGTGGGCTCTGCATTGATCACAAGAAGATGATGCATGTTGCTCGATGCAGATGAATGATGTCGCAGAGTGACAAGTTGATGTCTTTAGATTGAACGAGGCCCCCTGTGTTTTATAACTTGGCGTACGGTCAGAGAGGGTTATGGCGATCTGCAGCATCTAGCGGTGTGCTAATAGCAAGGTGGGTAAGAGCTGACATGATACTCAAGGCACGGTTTTATAAAAAGTCAGTGACCACTTTAAGGGACACTCTCTTAGTGCTATGCATAGCAAGCTAGGCATAACTGCAAACCAGGAGGCCGTTTGTCATAAAGATTATTGCTCGGTGGTTAAGCACTTGAAAGGCTACCACTTGATGCAAGACCTTCCCTATAAAAGCTTGGCTATAGGTCTGTAATTTGCCGATATTCCCGGGTCAGGAGAAAGCAGCTTAAGTTCAGAAATAATAATAGAACATTTTAGAGCTGATGGTACAATGCCAGAAGTTGGGGAAGTATTAATAATTTTCATGATAAAAAGACCCTATCAAGTTTGGAAGGGGGCGGGGGGAGTCACAAAGGAATCTAGTTGAAGATTTGAAGAGATACTTCAAAGGACTTCATTAATACAAAAGGAAAGATTAGCCCAAGAACAAAAGAATAGGAGAGGAGATGGCAAGTATAAAGCCGGTAGAAGAATTATAATAATGTCATACATGGGATATTTGAGTGAAAAGCTAAAGAGAAATTAGAACGAAGGTATCTTCAAAATTTTCAGACCAATAAGGTCATTAAGGATATTCTCCAAAAGTTAAGATGAGGGATTTTACTGGATGTGGCTGTAAAACTTCATTTTCTCTTTTGAACGCAAATGCAGCGCTGGCACAAGGAGTGATAAGAAAAGCAGCAGAGGACGTAGCAAGAGGTCGTGCAGGGAGCTTACAGCCCTTTTCATATGCAGTCTAGGGCCGAGTTCTTCAGTTCTTTGGGAATTTCACTGCTTTTGTGAGACAACAGCAATTGTAATTCTTTCTTCTAGGGCTTAGAGTGTAGGCCAAGAGCTTAATAAAACAACGTGAAGGAAAGCTCATTTGCTCGACTTTGTATGCAAGTTCACATTTGAAACTGAAGAGCAAACAGTGCCGTGAGATACCCATTGTGGCTCATGAATGGAAAATGAATTATGTTGTTCAAGTATCATGTTCACTTGCATATTTCCACGTTGCAAAACAATGGCTTACAAAATACTGCACGCAGCATGCCTATAATTTTGGGTTGCAGTTGAAGGGCAATTTAGTAATATTGTGCCCAAAGGCTCCAAGCAGCATTGACACAGTTTTGGCCCCTTGCGATGATCCCTTTTTGAAGACACAATAATGACCTGGTTTATGTCCCAGGGAGCTTACAATCTAATTGAAGAAAAGATCCAAGAATGCTGATGATAAACAGGAAGGGAAAGAACGGATGACAAGAAAAGGAGAATATCCATTTACCTACTGGTAGTAAAAATACCTGTCCTCTTTACTGCTGTGCTTGTGTTGGAGCACTGTATAACACCAGTGAGTTGATACACATGACATCCGTGCTACAGCAGCAAGGTGTATGCCTCTGGAGGTTCTGCAGCTTGTGTTCACTGAGCTCTTCAATTAGTCTAGATGGCTACAATTTCTCTTGGATGGAGGGAAAAGCGCATATCTAGTTTTCCGCTGCTCTTCATGATTGTAACTTATTTTTTAGATGCTATATTCAATATCGTAGGAGTAGGGCACAGGTAAGCTGTAGCCCAACGTGCTGAGGCTTTGCTGCTCTTGGGTGCTGTGCCAGTGCCAGCATGGCTGGTAGGAAGGGGCAGCTGGAGCTGGTTGAGGTGGTGCCCGTTCTTGGATGAAGGGGTAGGTTTCTTCTTCCCATGCTGCTGGTAGTCCAGTGGAAAACCTGGTTCGTTTCTCCCAGGAGAAGGCAAACACTATCCTGTGTGCAAAATTTAGGTGAACAAAATGTCCTTCTGGAGTAAACGAGTGGGAGGCAGCGGTCCTGATGAGCAGACCCTGTTAATTGACTTCTTTTCCCAGTATGGCCACATTTTTGAAGAGAGGCACTTTTATACCCATATGCATCTCATTGGCAGCTCTTGTAAATAATTTTGAGCTATTCTTCTCCTCTATCAACATCCTGATTTCTGTGCAGGCTCTTTTCATGTCTTGATTATGTTAGCCCACTGTTCATTGTTTGCAGAGGTACTGGATACACACTATTTTTAATTGACTATCCAGAATAAATTACTGTTGCTGATTTGATTACACTAAATCCTGTTCTGTTATCAAACAAATTTGCTGTCAAATCCAAGATCAATGTTACTGTACTATGTCCTACTTCATGGATTAAAAAGAGTATTTATTCTAATTACACTGTCAAGAAAAGCACACAGAATGCTCTAAGAACAGGCAGCACTTATAGTCACAGCTGTTAACAAACACGGTACGTCTGATTTGAGATCAAGATACAAAAGAAGAACGATTAGAGTTCAATGAATTAAATAGGATCTGAGGACCAAGGTTACAGAGGGCGGCAGTAGTTTTAAACATGCCTGTAAGAGAAGGTAATTTACTATGTATGACTTAAAAGCATAAAATCTTTCAATGACGCAGTTCTGGATCAACCGCATAAAATGATGATGATTGCCATTATAAATGGTTCTGAAGATGGACGTGTCTTATGTACTTTTTTGCTCTTGTGAGTAAATGCGTATGTAAGATTCCTTCCAAAATTAGAATGTGTGGCCATCAATCATTTATACTAAGCACAGATAGCCCTGCTCACCTGTCATGGCAGAAAGTGCATTTATTCTTTTCTGAGCAAGCTGCAGTAAGATGCTTTCTTTTGTTGTGGAATGTACTGTGTTATTACTGAACTTTTCTTTTTTTTTTTTTTTTCCTGACTCGAGTTGTAAGGAAACAGAAAATACTCAGTTGCTTTTACTCAGTCTCATAGTACACCATGCATAGCTGTACGTTATCTTTAGGCTTTCTTAGCTTTACGTACAGTTGGATAAGTTTTGGCTCCTTCTGTCTAATGCTGTTTCCTCTAATGGTTGAAGAAATGGAACATTATACTATGTAACGTGTGGGGGTCACATTAATCACAGAAAATTCTTTTAATGTCTCAGAAGTAACTGTCAAACTGGACATACTGAATCTATTTAAACTAAAGCATGCCATTTTTTATCTACAGTGATCTTTAATTCACATAAAAGGGTCAAGAAAATGTGATTAAGTGACAGTTTTAAAATGTACTATAATATTAAATAGCTTGATTAAGTGACAACTATAAAATGTAATACAATATTAAGTATCTGGCTATGTCCCAAAAGAACTTTAAAGTATTTTGAACAGTTTGGGGATTCTCTAGCCCATCATGAGTTACAAAAGAGCATTTTTATTGAATATAAACAGGTGAACTCAGGAAAAAAAACCCACCACAGATAATGTCTTGTCGTGGTGCAAATAATGTCAATCCTAGTTTCAGCTTAAAACAACCACCTTTTCAAACAAGATCTGAAGGAAACAAATAGGACTCCTTCTAATGGTGCTGCCCCCCTGAGACCGCAGAAACAAAGAACTCTGTGACCAAGAATGTGCACAGAACAGGACGGTGGGTCGAATAAAGATTTTTACATTGTGTGGCTAAAATAAGTAAGTTCATGTGTTGCTTTTCAGGTGTGAAGTATGCGTAGAACGATGTGTTTGGCACTCTGGTGAGCAAAACCCGCAGAGAACTACTGTTTGTCTGGTTTGCCTTGTGCTTCGTTAGGAGCCTGGGTGTGCCATTAGGCTTGAAAGGGAAAATTGGTGTGAGGAAAGCACTCCAAAGCATGTGGCTTGATCAGAATATCACCTTTGCGACTGTAAAAAGCACAGACTTTGCAAAAGGAAAGAAGGGTGATCAATGGGGAGAAAGTGATTTTACGATATTTATTTTCCAGAACTGAATTAATGGTGACCATGGTGGGGAAGCCAAGAGAAGACACAATGCTTAGCAGCTCCTTCTCCGACATGCAGAGAGTACTAAAAGCTAGACGTGGTGTACCAAGCGCTGGAGAGATTTGAGGCTGGCCTTGGGGAGGAAAGCTGGCCACCAACGCATATGCCCGTGTGAGCATCACCAGGTTTGCATAAACTGGGGAATGCCGACGTCTCACTCCCCTCTTTCTCCCAGTTTTAGCTTTTTATTATCTCCTGTCAACCAGAAATTGAATGTTTTACACTTGTTCCTTTGCGGTTTGAGTGCTGTTTGGTGTTTCATATTCCCTTAGAATTTTAATTTCCCAGCTTTCCCCTCGGTAAAAGTGGCCTATTTGCTGAATTTGGGGGTGGGCATTTTGAAATGCTATTCTATAGTGGTTCGGTTTCATCTGCTCTTGGTATTTCCTGGGTTTTTCCTTGAAAGCATCCGGATAGATCTGAAGCTCAGCAGTTCTCATGGTGAGATATTTGAAGTAGAGTTTGG
This sequence comes from Anarhynchus alexandrinus, assembly GCA_008711295.1. Classification (NCBI taxonomy): domain Eukaryota; kingdom Metazoa; phylum Chordata; class Aves; order Charadriiformes; family Charadriidae; genus Anarhynchus; species Anarhynchus alexandrinus. Next base: position 106,097 of record VUYV01000183.1, on the reverse strand, counting down.
GAGGTATGGAACGGATCGATAGGAAATGTCCACAAACAGGGTTGTGTGGTTTGCTTATTAAATGTCATCTGATTCTGGGTTAATAAGAGCTCTAGCCCAGCTGGTGAACTTCTTTGCATGTGTCTAACATGTGGTTCAGGGTACACACCCAATGTCTCTTCTACATGGATTCGTTTACAGAACAAATATGAAAGAGGAAAAAACTCCCATACTGTGCTGGTTCTGACCGTAGAAATCCGGAGCTTTCAAGTCAGATGCTGAACAAATTTTAACATACATTTTCCAGTTTCTTCATGCTGAGCCGTGCTTGTCTTTTGCATTTTTTGCAGGGCCTGTGTGTGGAGAACGGGTACGTTTTTTCTTTAAATGCTGTGAACCACTCTGGAGTTGCAGCAGTATCTGTCACAGATGAAAATACTATAAACTATGTTTCTTTGTAATCCATTCATTGGTTTATGGACCCCAAATCCTCAGGAGAGGGTCACAAATCCACATAATGTTCTTACATGCTGGCTTTTGCATTTGGATCTCTGATGTAGCTGACAGATGTGCAAAATCCTATCTAGCCAAATATCTCCCTCCTGACTACATGGTCCGAGGAGATCGAGAACACACATTATTCCAGCTAAAGTCTGCCTTGAGTCTAGGCTAATAACTTTCACTCCTGATCTGCTGGTTTCAGATGCCATCCTGTGAATTAGCATTTTTTTTAAGCACTATTCTTATTATGTTCTATGCAACATAGAACTGTTTGCCTTCTCAGAAATGCAATAATTAAATGACTTATCAGCTAGGTAAGTAATACAGCACAAGTGAAACTCAACATGCGAGCCGGTCTACTGCAAAATTTTAAATAGAAACTTTTATGTTACTGATGTGAGAAACAAAGGAATTGTCACAGCGTCTGAGCTGTGAGATCCATCAAGACTTGTGTGGCCTGTTTAGAAATGTCCGAGAGCAGAAGCTCCACAAAAAGGTCTAGGAAGGTAGAATTTTGGTCTTTGCCAGTCAGTGTTGGTTTTGGTACTAAAATTTAACTGCTGTCCTTGTAAGAGGAGACTCCAGGCTCTGTGCTGGAGTCTCAGACGTCAGCAGAGGTGCTCCAATCTGTTGACTCTGCAGTGGGCACAGTTGTCTCTGGTGGCTGGGCTCCTGGGTAGAGCAACTCCTTCAATGTTTGGGCAGTTAAACGTGCCACCGCTTGTCTTTTGGAGTCTTTAAGGTAGTTGGCTTGTGTGGATAGGAGTTGCCCTGAGCATCCACCCACCTGCACTGTAAGGTTAGCAAGGGTGAGTTTTGGAGTGGAATTGTTTATGGCCTTAAAATATCAATTTCCACAATGGACAAACCCCCCCAGAAAACATGTAGATATTTCAGCAACTGTGCGGCTCCCAAGGGAAAAAAAAAAAGAAAACCAAATTGTCTCCATCTCCCCTTAAAACAAGGATCCATACATTGGTTGAGATGGCCACAGTTTATACACGCGTGAACCAGACATGCTAATATAAAATATATTTTAATTTTGTAGGTAATATGCACGGCTATTAGAAAACACTGAGGTCACATTGGTGGTGTTCTGTGGGGTCTTTTTCATCATAAACTGATTTTCTCTGAGGTGCTTTACCCATATAGGTAGAAATGGGATTTCTGACATGCTGGTTCATTTTCACACAACTCCCTCCATCTACACTGTCCCGGATGGGGATAAAGGTAGTCCTGTAGAGGAACAGCATCCACTGGAGTTCAGCTCGCTATTTCAATAGGCAAAAGATCCATCTAGGTGGCTCCTTCTGGAGAGGACAACTAACCGGATTTTAAGGCTGGCTAAGCAATCGCAGCTTGTGAAGAAAGAGCATCGAGGTGAAGAGAGAAGCCATCAGAACACAGCTCTATCCAGGACTGGGTCGCTTGAGGAGTGCAAGGGCAGGGTGAGAAGAGGATCCACGTGTCAGGATTGTCCCCCATTAGGTTAGATACTGCTATGAATTACCAAGCTGCTCTGCTTGTGGAGCATCATGCATACTTCTGCGTGGGAAAGGCAACCCAGCCTGTTTTTTGGGTTTTTTTTGCAGCCGGTGATGCGTTTGTTGGTAGTGCCCGCACAGCATGGGCGTTTGCTTTCGTGATGAATCCAGGCAGCCAGTAAAGATAAATACCTACCTTCTTCCAATCAAATAGCTGTCGGTTGGGTCTTGCATTTTTCCTAGGCTAACTAGGATGATGTTGAAAAATATGAGCTCCTATCCCTGAGTAATTTTGGAGCAAATTGAAATCCATGCTGGGAACCTGATGTGCTTGCTTTAGCTGACTTGCTAGCAGCATGTAAATTATTTTAATTACAACTTGTATTTGATGCTCTACAGGACGTGATCCTGCAATGCTGTAACAGTCCAAGTGCTGGAGATTTGCTTGTAGGATGACATCCCCAAGTTCATCTGGGCCTCTAAAACTGAACTGAACTGGAGGGGCCTGATCCAAAATCCTTTGAACTGAAGGAACAAAGCCTTTTATCAGCTTGGGTTCAGAGTGAGGTATTTGTTTTGACTAACTCCATCTTCCCTTCTCCTTCAGTACTTTTCTGGTTTCTATTTTATGTATTCTGAGTTCAAATGGATCTGATAAAATTTTTCCCAAATGTTCTTCCTCTGTGAATTGACTGCTTCAAATCTGAGTGATATTACTTCTGACTGGCCGCATAAGTCACCTGCTGGTGTTTCCATTCTGTGATTGGATGTATAGAAATAGTCTTCCAAAGTAAATAACGGCATTTGCTTTGACATTTGTTTTGTGCAAACGTTTGTGCCAGGAAACCAGATTGTATGGCTGAAGCAAATGAATATTTTTATCTGCATTAGTCACCCAAATGTAATTTTAAATCTCTAAGGAAGAGAGAGGTGGGAGTTTGCCTGATTTGTGCTCATCTTAGTTGAAGATGTATGTTAGGGCTCCAAAGTCAAATCCTCTTAGTACCCCTTTTAATAATTGATAAAAAGCTAAAACATAATTTGAAAAGATTTAGACATTGATAGTAACAAATGATTTTTTTAAAAAAAATACATTTTCCTTGCTTTTGACTTCTTTCGGGTGCTATTGGCCAAGGTTGCTGAACTGACAGTGGTGGCTCTATTAAAATAATAGAGGCTGGGTTTTTCAAAGGAACCCAAGAAAGGAGAGCCTCCCATTGAAATTCTATGGAGTAACCTGTATTGTCAGGATCTTGCATTATAGTCTGTTTTGTGAATGCATTTTTGAGGCCATGTTCTACTGCAGGCATAAATATTTATAGCTGGGGCTCTGATCCTGCCTTTGCTTATGCATGTATCTAACTTAAACACATGAGAGTATTCCCTTTGGCTCCAATAGGGCTATTTGCATTCATAAAACTAAGGATGTATCTAGTATTTTTTTATGGAATTGTTAATAATTCTACTGCGCTAAACTGCAGGTGCAGTTTTGTGGGTGGAAAACTGCACCTCTACCTGGGAAGATTAGGTGCTGTATCAATTGATGCTTCTGTGACCTTCATTTTTATACACAGCACATACTCTCAGGATAGCAAACCTGAGCTGCCGCACCAGCTCGGACACACTGACCATCTATTCATTCATTCCCTATGAATTTTTTATAGACACTGTCTTTGTAAGACACAAAGCAAAGAGACAGATGCAAAGTTGGCCATCAGTTTTCTAATGGAGCGAAAGCATAATTAATAAGAAATAACACCTAAGAATAACTGGTGCAGAAGGGTATTTCCCAGGGAGGTAACGTAACCTCCTCAACATGTAAGTCAACTTGTATTAATCACACAATAAAATTAGCGACAGTTTGCCTTTGCAACTGTTGAGATTTGTTAGCCAGCAACTTTCTAGCTTATTATTCAGATTTGTGGTGGGGTTTTTTTGATAAGGATGAATGGAATATTAGGCCAGAGATCAAAAGTCACTGAGTCAAACAGAAATGCCGGAAAACAATTCTGCGGGCAATGAAAGACAAATTATTCGCATGGAGACAGGGACAGAGCGTCATCAGAACAGCAAGTGTTGCGTCCCCTTGACAGCTACAACAGGATTATTAATGGACTGCAAGCAGGCATCAGGGCTGAGCTGTGGTGTGAAAACTGTGTCATGTTTACTGCCGTTAGTGAACAGCGCTAAATGGGGTCAATCACTTTCACTTTAGACTCTTGCAATAGATTTGGAAGTTGCATGGCTGAGAACGGGCTCAAACCTGGAACCACTCTAAGTAGTTTTTCACTGGGTCTGTGGCAATATCGTAAATAAACCCAAGAATATGCTGGTGTGATGATTATATGGTTGGCGATTAGGATATTGTGTCTGATGTCTGTGGCCATCTTAGTCTGGGAGCAGCCTCATATTATTCATTGTGTATCCCACAGTATTCCTAGCAGAGAGATAAGGCAATGCATTGGACGATCACATTTTATCATGTTTCGCTTTTTTTTTTTAGTTATGTTTTTCACTGTTATTCACAGCCATTAGCAAGTGCTTACAGGTAAATGTGTGTTTTGAGCAGTTTTCTGAATAGAGAGAGCCTTAAGCACATGCTTGAGCACTTTTCTGAACCCAGGCCTAAGACAGGTTTGATTAGAAAAAGATGATACTTTGCCCACATATATAGTAATGCTTTTGTTTCCTCCTGAACAGTGAGCTGGACATTTGGACTTGGTTCACTTGGCGCTAATGATACATGACCCTGCAGGCTGTGGTCTCAGCTGGCTTCCATTTTGGGTTTGCAATTTCCTCAGCAAATTTTGTAATGGCTTTTTGAGTTGGTGATGAAATCTTATTTCTCTGTCTGTACCTATATGAATGTGAGTGCTGACCATCGAGAGATGAGCGTGGCAGAAGAGATCATGCCTTTTTCTGCAGGATGCTAGTGTAAAAAGGACAAATTAGACATAGCTACGTACTTCCACTCTCCTTACGAGAACCCTTCTTTTCCACTTTACTTTTTAAAAAAATCTCATGTGGAGATCTCTTTTGCTGCTTGCTCTTGGCTGTCTGAGACTCATAGAATCACAGAATGGTTTGGGTTGGAAAAGACTTTAAAAATCATCTAGTTCCAACCCCCTGCCTTGGGCAGGGACACCTCCCACCAGACCAGGTTGCTCCAAGCCCTGTCCAACCTGGCCTTGAACACCTCCAGGGATGGGGCAGCCACAGCTTCTCTGGGCAACCTGGGCCAGTGCCTCACCACCCTCACAGCAAAGAATTTCCTCCTGATATCTAATCTAAATCTCCCCTCTTTCAGTTTAAAACCGTTCCCCCTCATCCTATGGCTCCCCTCCCTGATCAAGAGTCCCTCCCCAGCTTTCCTGTAGCTCCTTTAGGGACTGGAAGGGGCTCTAAGGTCTCCCCGGAGCCTTCTCTTCTCCAGGCTGAACACCCCCACTCTCTCAGCCTGTCCTCACAGCAGAGGTGCTCCAGCCCTCTGGTCATCTTTGTGGCCTCCTCTGGACTCGCTCCAACAGGTCCATGTCATCCATCAGAGTATTCATTTTCCTTTGCTGTGATGTGTGCATTGCCTATCTCCTGTTACCTTTCTCCTGTCACAGTAGTTCTGCCGGTGACTTTCACAGCTGCTGTGGGGCTCTGGTGTGGTGCAGTTGATGCTGTCTTTTGCTTCTGCTCATCCACAACTGGTTACTTTCCAGCCTTTTCTGAAGAGATATGTTTCCTACCACGCACAGCATGATGAGGAGCATAGTAGAAATGCTTATGTTATTTGGATTGACTTCCATGGCACAGTGTGTAGGACACAGGGTGAAAGTAAATCTCTTGTCGTCTTGGTTACAGAAAAAAATGGCACTGGCCACAAAACAAACTTGTATGTAGTATTACCTTTTGTGATGCCCTCTCCTGCCCCTGGTTTGAGGGCTGCTAAATATTGCTCTGTTTTCTCTCTGGTGTTTTCATCTGAACTATTTCCTCTTGTTTTCACTTGTTTCCTGTGTTCTGTTTTAATTCCTTTTATATATCGATAGGTATTCCTGTGGCACAGCTCTTTCTCCTACCATTTATTTGACAGTGGAGTTTACCCCACGGACATAGGTTTGTGATGCTCAGAGTTGCAGCATGGGATGATTCTGGACTGATAGACCATCTAATGTAGGCATAGTTTTACAGGCAAAACTGGACTTCTGCTGGTATCTCTTGTTTTGATAGGTTGGTGTTCCTACAAGCCGTGCCTTTGGCAATACAGGCAGGAACATTTTCTTGAATTCTAGAGAAAGCTGAAAAGAAGTCTCTCCCTGGTATTGAGCTGGTCACGCAGAAAATAAACTATTTAACTGCAGTGTATTTTTCTCACCTGGTTAATGTAATGCAGTGTAGACCAGAACTAACAAGAGCCATGAGCCTTATTGGGGCCACACTGATTTACTTCAGTCGGAGGCTAGATAGACCTGTCTCATTTTGAGAATCTCTTTGCTTTTCTTGTTTAACTGGGACCATGGATCTACATTCTGATTCTTTATATCTGAGCAAATTCTGTTTCGTGTTCACGTTCTTCCCATTTCTGCTTTGCGTATGGTACTTGCTGAAATAAACAGTTGATGAACTGTGGTACAATAAGCGTACAGATGTTCTCTCAGCATGCCAGCTGCATTTATGATTCTCCTCTCCATAACTGTATATCTTATACCTTTACTATACTTGAAGTTACTTGTAGCTGTTGAGCCTGATTTTTATGTGGGAGAGTTCACGTTGCATAGCAGAGGCTCACATCAACTCCCTGTTTTTTTTCTCCTCAGGTTACGTGAATAGCAATGCTTCACAGATTTCTCTCTAAAGACAAAATCATACAATAGCGTGAAAAGTTTTGCAGAATGGTGGACATTATGAAAGTGGAAGAGGTGAGGCTCTCTCTTCTGTATTTGCCCTCCACTTTCTTGTCTATGAAGGCAGGTTATTTCTTGATGCTAGTTCTTTTTGAACTGTCCTGAAAGACAACGGGAAAAAGTCTCCTGGGTCACTTCAGCTTTGTATCTTTTGTTTCTCTCTGTTGTCTTTAAAAATGGAAGGAACACTTTTATGTAATTCACGTATTGTTTTTCTTCAGTCACATAGGCAAAATATTAATTTGGGGTCTGCAGAAAATTGGTAAAAGTCAGTAACTGTGGTGTTTTCTTTCAGACGAGTCTACAGATATGAGAGATTACCAGCATAAAAATACACTACTTCTTTGCACTCCTTTTGAACTATTCTTGAAAACAGATGCCAGCCACGGCACATACTTACAGAAATACACCCTGCTTATACCCTAGCATGCATTTTCACAAGATCTTCTAGGCTTCTTACGTACAAAAAACTAAGAACTGGTTTTTGCCTTAGAAGTATTTGACAAGCTCAGCAGTCGGGCAATGATTTTCTTTTATGTTTTTTAAAACGTGATTCCTCTCTTTAGATTTTTATACCACAAGAGGTAGCCAAAGATCAGGTATTAATTTCCACCCGAGAATGTTTGTTTATACCTTCCAGATAAATTAAAATATGATTCAGTGCATCATCAGGCTGTAAATTACAATACTAGGGAATGGTAATGGTTTTATAGGAGCCAGGACCAAAATTTATATGAAGACCGTTGATCTGTTTGGGAGTGTTATGTTAGGTTCATCAATTTTTCTTGGGCTGACCTAATAATTACCTTCATCAGGGCAAGGCTTGTGCACCTTAAATTCCTACTTGCTTTGTTGGATTATACCGTATCCTGTTTTTGCCAGCGCTTCAAATACAGCCATGTTTGAGGGGGGAAAAAAATGAAAACAGGACAGCTTTCCTTCATAAATGAGACTTTTTTAGGCTCAATTTTGAGGGGGGAAAAAATCCTAAAAAAAAAACCCCAAAAAACAACTCAGAATAAATTTCATCTCAAGGTGTTCCCACACTATGACAATATGATAGACTAGTTTTCTTGAGCTGTGTTTAATTTAGTTGCTGGGGTGTTAAAGCACTGGAGGCGCAGGTAGTCCAGACTTCAGGATGGGCTAGACAGCATTCAGAGAACACGGTGTCACTGAATTTCAGGCCACTGCGTCCTAGCCTTCCCGTGTTCCCCACTGAACTCCTGATGTCCTTATCCCTTTTGCCTGCCCTGTACTAGAGTCACAGTTCCCACCTCTGTGCCCTGGTGTCAAGGGCCATAAGTTATGGCTTTCCTAAGGAAGGAGACAGCTTGCTCTGGTCCTAGGCAAGGTGTGTAGGGCAGGAGAAGGTAAGGGAAGTCTCCATCCCTAGTTGCTGATGAGGGGCAGATCTTCATAGGTCAGCTGAGGGGTTTTATCCAGGTGGCTGAAAGGAGTTTCTCGATGTAAATAAACCAACACTTGTACTTTGTGTGTGTTAACAGTCAGGATTGCTAATAATTTATTACTTATTTCAAATTACAAAGGTTAAAAAGTCAAGAGTTGCAGAATGGTTGAGGTGGGAAGGAGTCTCTGGAGATTGTCTATAGCAACCCACCCTACTCAAAGCAAGGTCAGCTACAGCAGGTTGCTCAGGATGGTGTACAGTGTTTTTTAAATATCTTCAAGGATCGAGATGGCTGAAATTTCTGGGAACCCTGTTTCACTGTTTAACCACTATCACAGTAATAATGTGGGGTTTTTTAATGTTTAAATGGAATTTTCTACATTTGAAATTGTGTCCATCACCTCTTGTCCTGTCACTGAGCTCTGCTGAAAAGAACCTGGCTTTGTCTTCTTTTCTCCCCTCCCCACCCCTATCAGATGTTTATACACATGGATAAGATCCCCCGGAGCTTTCTCCTGGCTGAGCAACCCAAGCTGTCTCAGCCTCTTCCCATATGACACATGCTCCAGTCCTTTAATCGTTTCAGTGACTCCTCTCTGGAGTCCCTCCAGTTTGTCTATGTCTTTCTTGTACTGGGGAACCCAAACCCAGTTCCTGAAATGTGTAAGTCGGTGTATATAAATTACAAAACACTTCTTGGCATGAGCCACCAGTCCCCTCCTTTCCAAGTAAGGGCACCATGTGTTTTCCTGAGGGTGTTTCCAGTGAAGAGATCAGGAACGTTGCTGCCTTCACTTGGGTCCTGGCTGCAGTGGGGTGCGGGAGTGTCCCTTCCTCCCTGTGCAGCAGTGGTGGCTGCAGACTGAATGACCTTTTTGGGTGTAACCTGAGGATGTCAGATATAAAAACCCCAGGCAGTGTATGACGAAAGTGGAAGAAGCTTGCTAACATAAAACCTGCTATATTGAAGCATGGATAGAGATCAATGCAGGAGGCACTGACCTGTTTTATGTCGAGAATAAGACTAGAACATTTTGGGGGCATCCTGTTGAGTTGAAAGCCATGAAATCTTAGAGTCATTTTGCACACATCCCTATATCCTACTGAAGGCAATAGGCTTTTGCCTAGAAAAAGCTGTAAAAGTTTTGCCAAATTTGGTCGGTCTTATCTTTGGGAAATTCTCTGATCTGAGTTTCCAGCATTCTGCTTTGGGATATCTTAAACATGTAAGGGTTTTGTGATGGTAAGGCCACCAGCAGTGGTGGTGTGTGGATGCTAAGCTCAGTCTTGCTAGCTGTGATTTGATTTATTTTTTTTTTTTTTTCTGATGGCACACAAAACTGTATTTGCAAAGATTCTGCACACGACCTGGCTGGCAGGTTAAAATGTTTGACTGCTAAAGCAGTCTTTTTCCTGGAAATCACTTGCTTTTAAGAGCCAGTTGAACCTGTTTGAATTCCATAGCTTGCTTTGTGTGGAGGGGGTGAGAGGCTAGGTAGACATCTAAGCCAGCTCTGCTGCGTAAATACTGTGAGCTCCTCCAAATGCTGTGAGAAAGGGCGGGGGAACATTCTGGTTCAAAAGGCTAGAGAAAGAAGAGCAAAATGCTAATTCCTTTGAAGAGCAAAGAATAACTAATTGGCAAGGAAGCCCAAGATGTTGGGAGAACACAGTATTCACGTGGGCTCTGGTAGCATCGTTGGCAGCAGCAAACTTCTGCTTGTTACCTCTCCCTCTTGTCTTTCACTCAGCTGGAAAGCTGATGAGTGGAAGAGGAAGAGTCTGCAAAGTAGATGTGGTGTCAGATCTCCACGAACTTAATGTTGCCTGTTATGTTAATCCTGAAGATAAATGGGCCCGTTGCAGCAGGAGAATCCCCTGGGTGAGGTCCCTTTTAACTCTGGTCAAGGCAGGGAGCAGAGCATCCCCTCTCTCTATTTTTTTGCAGCCCTACTAAAAAATAGGTGTAGGGAAAAACTGGTGACCGGAAATCTCTGCTCAGCAAAGACATGCAGGGGCTGTCTGGATGTTTATGGGTTGACACATACCCAACACTACATCAAGCAAAAAAAAAAAATCAAGTAGACCCTCAGCACCCGTACATCCAGAGGAAAAGTGTGTTTGTAATGGTTTCTTTCACTCTTGCACTGGTATGAGCTCCTGCAAGCTAATTCAATTTAGATCTCTGTCCCTTTTCTGTTTCAGAGCACAGAATTGGTAGTCTCTGGGTCAGGTATTAAGGGCAAGACTTAAAAGGAAAAATAGCATTTTTCATTTGGAAATTTTCTTTAATTCCTGTTACCATAAAGTGTGGTGGAGGGGAGAGCGGACCTTGAGCCTGCACTGTTGACTGATTAGTGACCTTCAGCAATTTACATAAGCTATTTCCTCACCTATGGAATGAGGATAATGATACTTTTAAGTCTACTTCAAAAAAGTTACATCAGGGCTAGATATTGTTGAACTACTATTTTAGCACAAAGAACCACTCTGTAGTATGGCAGAAAACTTTCTGGAGACTTAAAACACAGAAATCAGTGGAGAAAAGCGAATCTTGAAAAATGTGTTATTTATAAAGATCTTTAAATTGAGACAACAGGGAAAAATTAGAATGCTGTTAACTTTTTCTTTTGCTCTTTTCTTCCCCTGCCACCCCCCTGGTGTTTACTTTTCAACATGGTGTTGAAGTGGGTTTTGCTTTTGTCTATAATCAGTTCAACCTCCAAGTTCTCCAGTGCTTCAGCTGAAACCACTGCAGAGGTCTCTATTTGTTTCAAAACAACTGTTTCCTCTGGAATTTTTGCTTTAAAGTAAGAGAAATGTGTTGGCTCTTCTAACATGCTGTGAAAGCTTATTTGACAAAAATCTAGAATTTCAGCCAAATTTGAGATGACAGCGCCGGCGGTAAAGTTGTGACAAAAAATGACAGGAACCATACGATTATAAGTTGAAGTTGATGGTCTCTTCTTATTCCTAGTGGCATGGAAGAGACTTCATAGCAAAGGAATGCTGCCCAAATTCATGTCTGAGGCGTCTGCTAATCACTCGACAGGTGGTATTTGTACCAAATTTAAGAGGGGCCAACTATTACAATCCTATTGTTAGCCTGGCAGTAGTTGTGTTTTGTTAAAACTCAAGCTTCTGAAGCCAAGATGTTACGTGACAATCTTATCTTTCATTAAATTGTGAGGTCCCAAGGCTTTGGAAAGAACTTGAAAATATGAACCCCAAAGACTCAAAAAACCCACAAGGAAGTGGAAAAAAACCATAGCTTTGGTTCCTCATTTAAATGCTGTGTTTAGTAAGGTACTCTTTGAACTTTTAAGGAATCCAAAGGATTATTTTTAACACTCAGGGCAGTCTGTTTGGGAATCTGTGTGCATGTGTGGGTCATCTCACTGAAAAGTAATCATTTATTCTCTTCCCTCTTAACTTTTCTCCGTGTTTGGGATAAAGCCATCCTACCCTGCCAAGGATGATGGCTATGTATCTTCTCACTGAGGTGTATGTCTCCACGTGTCAGTAGCAGGAATGGTCATTCCCGGTGTAGCAAACCCTCTCGTCTAATGGCTGTTGCAATTGGGTCTTGTGTGGAGCGTCTCTTTCTCCTGGGCAAATTGTCACTCATTCATATGAGAGCTGACTAGCAACTGGCTCTAGTGAGAGGTGCTCTTGTGCTCCTTGTCCACATCAAAGTAGCCCTTGAGGTGGCATAGTCAGTTCCTGGAAGATCATTGCAGCATGAGAATATCAGGTGCTGTGGGAAACCACAGAAAACCCATTGAAATTTTCCTCCAAATACTTAGACTTCTTTAAGCGTGTGTTGGCTAGCCAGCTAGCCAAACACAGACAGCATGGGTAGCATGTTATCCATGGATAACATGGATAGTCAACTTCCCTGGGGACAGCACCGTCGTGTTTATACTCTCAGACAATACTCCTGGTAAAAGCTTGAGGAACGGTGTCGTTCTCTGTTGGGGGGGTTATCAGAATGGTTTAGGTTGGAAGGGATCTTAAAGATCACCTAGTTCCAGCCCCCCTGCCGTGGGCAGGGACACCTCCCACCAGACCAGGTTGCTCACAGTTCTTATTGTCTTACCTTTGGGAGATGATATGAGGTGCCCTGGCTGGGGATGGCAGGATAAAATCCTGCATACATTCAGAATGGTTTTGGGGCCAGTCTCCATTCAGACCTTTTCCTTTTTACTGTTGATTCAAGCATCTCCCTGTGCTCAGCTGTGTCCAGTAAAAGAGATGCAGTTAAATGAGATGTCCTCATAGCAGCTTTGACAGTACCAAAGCATGCCTGAGATTATGCCTATAGCTAGTCATGCTTCATCATCTGTCTGGGAGGGACTTGAGACACTTCTTCAGTGTCTGAGGAAGCAGAAGTGTGCATACCTGAGAAATACACATAAGAGACCACATCCTGAAATTGCTGAGAGCATTTGGGAAGCAACACTGTTGTGAGAATTGATCTGTAGGATGATCACCAGGTGCATTGAGTTGCATTTCTTAAGCTGCATCTGCAGAGCCTCCATTATTCAAAAACAGCTTGTGATGACATGGCTGGTTGTGGTAGGGCTTGGGCAGCCCTTCCAGCAGCTGCTGTTTCCATCCTCTTCCCACCTTAATCTTGCTGTTAAGACCAAACACCTAGTGCCAAATCTGTTTTGCCTACATCCTTGAAATGCCTCTACCTGCTCCACAGTCTGAAAACACCAAACCTAGTGTTTTGGTTAAGCAGGAAGTAATATGCCTAATTAGCTATTCCTGGTGGACATCATATTTATAAAGCTAATCTCATTTCCTTCCACACCTTGTCTGGATGATAAGATCCCCTTGTGGTTTTCATCGTGCAGAAGAAAAAAAAACAAAACATTTTGATGTTTACCTTGCTGTTTCCTTTCTTCAGGCAGTGATGCTGGTTACATGTTATGGACTAGCTCAAAGATAAGCTCTTGCTTATTCAGTAACAGACTGAATGTCGGGGTTCACGTGCTCTCCAGTAAGAACATGAACAGTGTTCAGTATTCCACTGAAATACAGATGTTCACTGCCAGAAGGACACATTTTTCAATTGTAAGTTTTGAGTCATCTCAGCTAACAGGCTTTTTTCAGCAGGAGAGTTTTGCTTGTGGCACTGATGGACAAGCCTGGATTGTGTCCTCAGGCTTCCTGGCGGCCATGAAGATGGCGGGTAAGACTGGTGGATGCTGTCCCTGAAGAAAGGAAAATTTGGGGGGGTAAGCACCTTTATCTATTCCTATCAAATTTTGGCCAGTATTTTTTTTTTTTTAATTAAGCATCTAATTTCAGTGCCTGGGGTTCCTAAGATGACACTAATCTTGTGTTCAAATCCAGAGAAGCCGTCTCCTTAAAGCTCGCTTTCAGAGTTAGGTTTTCATTAAATTTCACACAAAGGGCAAGATTTTCAAAGTGTTCCATAGCAGCACTCCTGGCTGGGTTTTCAACAGGACTCAGCCAGCCAGGAGACTTTGCTCAGTGCCTATCTCTGTGCTGAGCTGTCTTTAAAAAGTGTATCCCGGGTGTCGGTAATACTCTTAGGAAAGCCTGGGAATAGAGTTGATGGGTTCTCTTCTGCTCCCTGGGTTACAATGCCTTGGAGCAGAGCATCTTCTATAGGGGCAGGCTATGCAGCCAAGGGGAGGGTTTATGGAGCATATAGGTAGTGCTCTTCACCCTTCATGGTTTTGAGTGAGGTCATGTTTGACACTCGGGCTGCTTAGCTGGGAAAAAAATATCATTTTTGGCATTCCCAGTTCCCCAGTACATATGAAGTTACTTCTTTTGCCTGTTTTGCGTGTGGGTGTCAAGCAGCGATGTGTTACTCCTTTATAAATAAATGTATATTAATTGCTGGTCATGGGCAAGTGCCAGAAAAATGTATCATTGGGCAAAAGGGGAAAAGAGGATATTTCAATGAGCCGGGATTGCTGTTTTTGAGGATTTGTTGGGGAGTTTGCTGTGTTCAGCAAAGACCAAGCTTTCTCCTGAAAAATGAAATTCCTGCAACCACCTCCCTCAGCATATGGCTGATGTATTGAGGCAGATTCCCTCCGACCTATCTGTAGGCAGCCAAACAGAAATTCTTACAGAAGCACAGAAGTGAACGTCCTTTCACATAGAAGTACTGCATGCACATCACACATGTGAACATGTGCACATATTGTCCTTTTTTCATCACTTGGGGGGGGGGGGGAATGTGCGCGTTAAATTTTCATATTGCATTTTGGATGTGCTGAGTGAGTGAGTTGCTGGAGAAAAGAGGAGTCATTTGGGAGTGGTTGCAGCAGTTCAGCATTACACCCCCTCCTACTGTGTTTTTATTTGACTAGCTTGCTGATCACAAGGCACTGCCTTTTGGCTCTCCAAGAAAGCTGTGCAATACTATCTTATTTTATCATGCATTAAATGTACAGATTGTTTTATGAATCACTATTTGCTTCTCATTCGTTTCCTCAACAAAGTATGAGCTACAATACAACCTGTGAAATACTTTGCTGTTAGCAAAAGACGTCTTATTTGTGAACGTGGTCTGGACTCCTTTTGTAACATACTGAGTCTTAAACTCATTTCCTTTGAAGTCCTTGGATTTTTATAGCCCGTAAGAATTAAAAAAATTTTAAACCCCATCATGATGTAAGGAAATAACTTGTGGTTTCTTTGCAAATTAATAAGCCAAGTAACATGGAATATTTCTTTTAAAAAGTGTGTAATAAAAAACAGAGGAATGTACTGCTGTACTGAAGACCACAGTGGAAGAGAGACTCTTTTTCTCTGTTTTGCTGTTGTAAAACTCTTGGGGCTGGTGCATTCTTAGGCTGATATAGTAACGTTGGTTTGGGTTCCCACTCACCGCCTAGAGCAGTCCCACATGGCTGGGTGCAGAGTAAGTACTGCCTGTGGAGTTGGAACATGAATATGAAGCATGCTAATGCTAGTATCAATTAGACAGTGACCCAGAAATTCTTGGAAGAATGATTTTTTCAGCTGTATCCTGTCTCCAGGGCTTATAACCCTAACAGTAGCTTCCTCACCGACTCCTATGTTGAAAGCTGGAACAACTGGGGAGCGAGCCAGGGGAAGATGAGGGGGGACAGAACTGAAACACTCTTCCTGAGAGAAACAAATCATTCGGGCAAAGGGATAATCAAAGCTTTTGGATGAATAATGGATCAACCGTTTCAATTATAAGTGTGCCTAGGTTTATATTGGACCAAGGTGTCATCTAGACAGATGTACGAGCAGTTTGCTTTCCATAATAAGTGTCGGATTTTTGAAAATATTTTAATGACATCTGGGCATTTTACTAGGCCTCAAATTTCTTGATGACTTTCCAGGTCGTGCAGCCGCCTTTTGCATCATCTGAACTCCCAACCTATTCCATTCTTTCGGAGTCTTATGAAGAACATTAAACTTGCAGATGCAATTATTGTATAATAAAGTATTGATTTCCTAAGGAACCCTTTAACATCTTCTTTCATAATTAGCATTTACAAGGCATCAAGAATTAACCGCATACAGCCTTGCAAATGAATTACAAGGCCCTTTTATTTCTGAAATAAATATCAGTACCCATTTGCTGAAAACAGCTGAGAATGTCGTCTGACTTCAGTGAATGCCAACGTATGAAGTATCTAGATAAAGAGTAGTGCAAAAGCAGAGTTATAAAAGCAAGCTGTTGTGTTTTCCTCCTGCATTTAATAATTGGCTTTATTTACCTGTTTCTCTCAGCTACTTGGCATTGTCTTCCCATGTGTGTCGTAATTTTTTCCCCAGTAATTTCTATTTTCTGCAGCGACAGCTCTTCGTGAGAGTAGCTCTGGTCAGCTTCAGGCATAAGAGCAAATAAGGCATTTGTTGTTCAATTAGATGGTTTTTATTTTGGCAATAGAAATCTCAGAGGGATGCTATGGCTTAGTTTTAGTCTCTCACAGGAGTAAACTACCTGGCAGATGCTGTCTAAGCGTAAGCCTTCCCCCTCTGAGTCTGTTGTTGCAGGTGAACTCCTTACGGAAGAGTTTGGTGCTGGACTCCCTAGGTCCACGAAAGCGGAAGACATACAGAAGGGCTTTTTTTCTCCAAGCAGAATGGTGGCTCTTAAGTCCCTGCTCAGCTACTCTTTTAACGTGGATGGTCTTCAACTCTCATTAGTTGGAACTTTAAGTTCCCCAGCAACCTGGAATCCCATTTCTCTCTGTCCCTGTAACAGCCCCACAACGAACAACTTGTTCCCTCCTTCCCCGGGAAGTGTTGGTGAGACACAGAAAAGACATGCTTGTGCTTTTTATAGGGTCCTTCTCCCGGGAATGTTCACAGGCTGGTTGGACCCCACACAAGACTTGGCTGTGGGCTTTTGGGTCTAAAACAGAGCCAGAGACAGGCAGTAATGCCCCCTTCTTGCAAGGTAGATTTGAATCCTCCTTTAGAAAGGGACAAGCCCTGTTTCAAAGTCCTGCTCAGCAGATTTCACTTGTGTTAAACAGGATTGAGCTCCCTGCCCCAGAGTTACACAAGAAAAGACCACATAAAAGAGGGTAAGAGTGGTGAGGAGAGTAACAAAGTCTGAAGGAGGCTTGCATGCACTTCTTGGGCTAATACAATCATGACAGTGGGGCAAAAGGGCTTGGTATTTTTCATGTATTAGTAATGGCTTGAGTTTGACTGGTAGCAAAGGGAGGATGGTGAAGAATGTCAGGAGACAGAAATCAAGGGGATTAAATGAATTAACTTGCCAAATCTCACTGTGGGAATGGGAAATATTATTGTTGTCATTTGGCAGATGGGAAACATGTCCACCCCGCAGCACAGTAATTTCCCCTAAAAAGTCCAGGAGGAGCTGGGAATGGATACTCTGCTTTGCTGTCTTGTTTTTTAATTGCTGTCCCACACACTTGGATGTGTTTATTTTCTTATGGGTCCCAAATAGGATTTGGTCCCCTGAAACCCAGAATGGGAAATCTCACATGTTGCTGTGATGCTGAACTGGTGTAACTAAAGGAAATACCAGTTTATTGCTGTCTTGGGTGCGGGACAATGTGGGCTCTTGGATCTACTCCCTTCCACTGGCTCAGCTGTAAGCAGGTGTTGACATGGTGTATAATCACTGTGCTGATTGGGTGGAAAAAAAAAAAACCAACCAAAAAAAAAAAACAGGACAAGAAAGAGAAACAGACATTAAACTTCAACTGATAACCGACAAAATACAAAATTTAAATTGCAAATATTGATTTCCAGGGAGCGCCAGGCTGATAGCTGCCATAAAACTGAAGCCCTGTTGACATTTTAGTCAATAACCAGTTCGTATCATCATCCCAGGGTCTCCAGATCTGGACTAGGCTCAGATGCTTTTTAGTGCAGATTTACTCAAATTTTTGTCTTCCAGAATCAGTTTTCCAAAGAGATTTTAGCAGAGCCTCTTCAGGGAAAGTTGGGGAATATCCTTCATTTGGAACAGATTTTTTGGTTTTTAGTAACATGATTATGGGATCATTTCAGTAGAAGAAAAACCTTGTATCACCCTTCATATCTACCGACCAAGCCAGGGAATGAATGAACACCACTGCCTTTTACATTGATCTTAAAACTCCGTGTTTAGCTGCAATAGTTGTGGAAGGGGAAGTGTAAATATTAGATGCCCTGCTTGGATAGTCAGAAGTTTGTTTTCAGGCCTGGCCTGTGCTGTGGGTCAGCTCCGGTTTCATAAAGGCACATTTCCTATCGCAGGTGGGTGTTATCTGCTGGTAGTCCGAAAAGGGAAAGATGCTCCACCAGAGCCTCCAACTTCTTCTGTTGGTTTGGCCTGTGAATGTTGCTTGATGGATAGACACAGTGCAAAAGCCTGCACATCACGTTTTGATAAGTATCTGTGCCAGAAAATATGCAAGAGTGCCAATCTGCTTGTTCACTTACTGACACTTCTACATAAAGCCTGTCTTTCCTGAGAATTTTCCCAACAAGATTTGGGTGTCTGTTGGGTTCATAATCTGTTTGCATCCTCAGAGCAGGTATTTTCCTGCCTGTTGTTGTATGGTGGCTCTTCCCAGCTGTGCTCAACTCAAGAAGCGTATCTGTGAAGGTATCAGAGCCTGCTGAGACCAGGTGCAGTTGTAAATGCACTGGGATGCCAAGTATTCCCAACCCAAGATGTGTAGCTGAGACTGCTGCATTGCACTGCCTGCACTTCTCTTGGCTCAGGGACCTCTGCTGGGAAACACTCGCTTTCTTGACTGGTTCCCACTTTAGATAAGCCTTGAAAATAGAATGTGCCGAGTGGTATTTTCTGACCATAGCGTAAGGGCTGGTCACCCAGGCGTGCGTGTGAGCTAGTTCCTCATCTATCTTGTGTCACTGCACCTTCTCGGAGATGCAATATCAACCTGTGTGCTCCTCGTTTTGCCAACTTCTGCATCTGGTTTAGGTGTCACCCACTTTGCTGTGCTTTGCTTGTGATGGGGAATAGGTAAGCGCTTACTGCTGGTGAGAGCTCACGATTCCTGGGGGAAAGGCGGTAACTCTTGCCTCGCACACGGTGAGTGGAACACCCTTATTTGTGCTGCTGTTAGCAGGTATCGCTGTCAGGATTAACCTCGCATTCCTGCAAATTCCTTTTAATAAATCACTTAAAAGGTAACTGGGGGCAGGCCGCTCCTCCGTCTGGGTGCGGGTAAATCTCTCGGGGTGGTACATTCAAGTTACTGCATTAAGAGCTGACCCTAGGATGGACATATGCCCACACATATATTTGTCTTATTTGGGGTGCGGAAAGAGGGATTACTTAGATTTTCTGTTCAGGATTTTTTTCTTTTGAAAGGCCCTTTGTCTGGAAGTAGCAGAAAGGATGAGACAAACTAGTTGCCTTCACGGCCCGATGAGCAAAAAGAAAGCAGTACTCCTGTTACCTGGAGACATTCAAGAAGCCAAGTGCAATTAGTCAGTAGATAATTAAGCTGTACATAATCGGAGTATCGGAGACAAATCACTTTAGTCTACAGATGTCGCAGAGCAGGAGAAGCCCTTTTTCAGAAACTGCATGACAGGGAAGAGAGAGAAGGCAGAAGCTGCTTGATCAGCATTATATTTACCACATCCTCAGCAAACAGAAGCTAAATTGGGGCCTTTTCTTGCAGCCTTCCTCCTGGGAACAGTGCCACGGGACGCAATAGCTCAAAGTTTGATCTCACCATGCTGGTCTCGCTGAGGCAAAAGTTTCACCGATGGGAACAACTTGGAGGGACTTGCTAATTTAGTCCAGTAAGACTAGGAGTAAGGCTATTTAGGACTCAAACTGTTGATTGCTCTTGGTTTCCCCACCGTTCAGGGCTGCCCTAATGCATGGTGCAGGTCCCAGAGAACTGTTCCTCAAGATCCCGTTGGCTCATGTGGTGGACCCCTGCTGTGCCTCGGGGCTGGGGTGCCCAGCAGTGGAGCTCAGCATCACCGTCTGCCCCAGGAGCTGTTTGCATCAGGAAGCCTGATGGGTCTGTCAGGCTGCTGGCTCCGTAGTAAAACACACTTTGCTTAACCTTTGGGAACATTTATAATTAATGTTTAATTGATTTCCATAATGCAAGATCAACACACTGGCACGGGCCTCTTCCTGTACATCTTTGCTCATATGAACAGTCCTTTGTCACCTTATTTTGTCTTTTTGGTGAGGTTTAACCTCTGAGCAAGATTCTTGATGAACTTGCTGCTCATAAAAATATCCAAATGTTTCTTAGCACAGATCAAATGCTGGCCTCAGGCCCCTAAGTGTTTCTTTTCCAGGAAGGGTGTCTTCTATTTATCATAACGTTAGGAGTCTGTGTCTTTTCCAAGACTCACTTTTCTTGCTTGTCTCTGCCTCTCTGGGGAAAGGCCACATTCACTCTAGTTGCCAAATTTTGAAAACTTGTGTCAGGTCTTAGAAAAGTGACCCTGTCTAGGATCACCTCTGACATTCTGTTCATGTCAATGTTGGATTTTTCTTCTGTTCTGTGCAGCTACAGGAGATTTACCCGTTCTGTAACTGAGATCGGAATATTGTCATAGAATCATAGAATCATAGAATTAGTGAGGTTGGAAGGGACCTTTAAGATCATAAAGTCCAACCGTTAACCTACCCTGAAGAAAAA
>VUYV01000183.1:0-85156 GCA_008711295.1 Anarhynchus alexandrinus | reverse complement strand
GGCAGCTTTCGAGCCACTCTGCCCCCAGTCTGTAGCGCTGCATGGGGTTGTTGTGACCCAAGTGCAGGACCCGACACTTGGCCTTGTTGAACCTCATACCATTGGCCTCAGCCCATCTGTCCAGCCTGTCCAGATCCCTCTGCAGAGCCAATCTACCCTCAAGCAGATCAACACGCCCTCCTAGTTTAGTGTCGTCTGCGAACTTGCTGAGGGTGCATTCGATCCCCTCATCCAGATCATTGATAAAGATATTAAAGAGAACCGGCCCCAGCACTGATCCCTGGGGGACACCACTTGTGACTGGACACCAACTGGATTTCACTCCATTTACCACCACTGTCCCATTAAGCATAGCTTGTGCTAGATTATCTTCAGAAAAAATATCCCAAAACAAGCTCCTCAAACCTCATGTGAGAGGTTCTTGTTGAAACCAACTAGAGTTTCCTCAAAACACGGATGGTGAAAGGAGTCTGATGGATGAAGTGTCAGCCACCCTCCTCAAGCCTAGGCCTGGGGGAGAGTGGAGCACTCCTCATCCGAAATGACATTGTGGCTCTGCTTTGTAGCCATGAGAGTGGGGACGAACACATGAGGTGAAGGAATATGTGGAGAAAGACGTTGATAAAGACAACAAGAGGAAGCAAAGAGTCTCACAAGAAACAAAACATAGTTGTTGCACAGGGTCAGGGGAAGGACCAGTATGAGGGGGTATAGCGTGCCTTCGCTATTTGGCCCTTTTGAGGTGTCTTTATTCAGGGCACATTTTAAAACGCGTGTCTTCACAGACTAGGTGTGAGATTATGTCATAAATGTATAAACAAAGTGTTATGTTTTAAAAGGATGGGGATAACAATGAGTTCAGAGGTCAGAAAGCAAAGTCAGCAATAACCTGCGTTGCTTCTTCGTGTCCTCTTGGTCCTACCATTTACTTTAGTTAAGCAAAAATCTGGTGGTTGTTGGGATTTCTCTAGTTGTGCCTAAGCAACATTTCTTTCTACAAACCTTTAACAGTTCAGCATTGTAGTTATGTGGTAGCTCTGTGCCTGATTTTTTTTACTTCTGAGGTGAAGGAATTGATAAAAGGGTCTGTAACAGCTGCAGTTGCCCGTATGTCTTACATTTAATGAGCTGAACTTTTATTTTCTCTTCTCTTTCTCTTTTTACAAACTGTATTCAGTGATATCCTTGACTTTCTATTAACACCTTTGCAGACAGGACAGATTTTGGTTGTCTGAAGAGGGAGCTGGGCCTCTAGAAATCACGGCCAGCAGAGAAATCTGCCATACTGAAAAAAAAACACTGCTTCCTAGGGCCGGTCAAAGGGAGAGGACTTCCAAACTCACAAGTGTGCTGCTGGAGAGAGGAGAAACCAACCTCCTGTGAAGCTCAGCATGGACTTTCCTCTCAGGAGAGGAGGCAGCAGGAACGGGGAAATGGAGCTTGCAGTTTTTAACAGCTGCTTTGGGTTTCAGCTGAGATTTTTAATACCAGTTTAGCCAAACCAGACCACACCAGTTGCCTTTATCTCCTAGTGCTTTGGATCCTCTAGAGTCAGTGTGTCTTCCCCACTCCTAGAGCATATCTGCGAGGGACTCCTGCCAGACTGTGAGCGTAGATCATTTGACCAGGTTGATCAGTATGTCTTATGGAATAATGAAATATTGCCCAGATTCTCATAAATAACTGTGGGGATGGTTGAACACTGGAACAGGTTGCCCAGCGAGGTTGTGAAGTCTCCGTCCTTGGAGATGTTCAAAATGCAACTGGACACAGTCTTGGGCAACCTGATTTAGTTGACCTTTCTTTGAGCAGGGGCACTGGACCTGGCGATCTTCAGAGATGCCCTCCAACCTCAACCATTCTGTGATTCTGTGACATTTTCCAAGTCACAGTTAGAGTTCTTGTGTACTACCTGCTGCTGTCAAATACTTGGACACTAGTGGTAAATAATGATGGATGCTGCTTCCTTGAGTTGGTAAAAGAGAAGCATCACTGAGGGGAAAGATTGTGCTGCTTGGTTATTTTCAAACATCATTTAAATGTTAGTTTCAGTACAAGAGTGTAATTCACTCAAGTCACAAACACAGTTTTGTGTATATCAAGTATGGCTTGATAACCAAAAAGACATTTTTTCTTATTGGTCCTTAAAGAGAACCACAAATTTTGTATTAAAAGCTATTTGTGGGAGCATGTAGGAACACATGGGAGCCTCAAGTAGGTACCAGGAACACATACTGTGAGGTGCTGAGCGTATACAAAGTGAAAATAAAAGCCTTCCCGAAAGAAACCTGCAGTCCAAACATATCAGCCTTGAAAATTGGCACATCTATAAAGAAATTCCAAATAAATCTACATAGTAAAGAAAAAAAAAAAAAGGGCTACTGCAGCCAATTAACTACAGGATCTACGTGATAAATCTTTTATCTCAAATTAGCAATGTGTGTATTGAGTGGATCAAGATGAGCACGCTACCCTTATAGGAAACCTGTACATGTGAAACCTGTCATCTTGTATTAGAAGACAAATGACATTTGGAGGCATTACATAAATAATGGAATCACATGGCCACCTGATCTTGGTTATTTCTTGGTGAAGGGTAAGACATTTCAAACATCCTTTTATTCTGAATTCTAGAGCTGTAATTCTCCTGAACTGGCAGCACAAGTTGTGGGGAAACATTTGGCTGAAGCTGAATAGCTCTGAAGGTTTGGACCGAATTCCTAATCTGTTTGAAATCAATGGGAGTGGTGTCCCCAGCTTAAATGAAGCAAAGGCTTTCAACTTCAGTGCCTGGGAAGTGGTGCCTCTGGCTCATGTTTGCTAAAGGAGATGTCCAGTCACTATCCGGAGAATAGAATTTGTATCTCTGTTCCCATCTATTCATTAGTTAAATTCTGCTAAAGCAAACACAAAGTTTGGTCTGATGTTCTTAGTTTGGATTACCCGACTGCCTTGGGCTTGGCCTTGGAGAGGATGCTTTGTGCCATGAGTGGCAGAACTAATGAAACCGGATTTTCTGGTTGTCCGAATCTCCCACGCCATTACGCTGCCAGCTGATGCAGCTTCACCTCTGATTGCTGTTGGGTGTGTGGTCTATCTGGAGCTCAGTATACGCAGACCAGCAAGGAAGCATGACTCTGCTGGTGGGGTGACTGATGGCTCCCAAGCAGCATTTGTCACGGCCAAGCCTGCTTTTCTGTGCTAGTTCAGACATTTCTCATCAATCCAACCAATTTTCATGAAATCTGTAGGAACTTCCTCGTCTTTGAAGTTTGTAGCCCTCTGGCAAATCTGGTGGAAGCTGGACAACAGATTTAGAAGGTACTTGCAGGGTCAGGTAGACAGCAGGAAGGCATCAGCTCTGTTTTGAAATGGAGTGGGCAGATGACAAACTAGAAGGGTCACAAATTGTTTCCTGTCCCTTTCTTGAAAACACCAGTGAATTTAATAGGGATCAGTTCATTTCAGACAGGTCTACCTATTTGGAATTCAGGTGGAAGTTCAGACTGTTTGGTCAGAATTGACTGAAGCTGACAGCTAAAGTCAATTGGTTTGTACCTGGTGACACCACATGTGATTGTGGTCCTCTGTCTTTCTGGAATAAGATGAAATGGTGGTTAGGGTCCGGACTTTGGAAGAGATCCAGGAATTGCTAGGACTTACCAAATGTATAAAAGAACATGTCTGCAGCTACCCACCACGTCCTCCTGCCAGAGATGGATGGGTCTGCATCCCCATTTCTCACCTATCCCTCTTTCTGTGTAGAGACAGGTGAAGCTGTTTCATCCCAAAGCTGATAAAAGTTGTTTTGGGGATGATTTGCGTAAAAATGTCAATCAACCTAAGTTGAATTTTAATGTGAGGAAAAAGCTGTGAGATCTAAGGCTGGAATTAAAACAAGATTTATAATGAATAGGGAGATCAGATACGATCAAAACAAATGAAACAGTATGTGTATCAAGTTTTATACTCAGTAAAGTTTTAAAATAGGCAGATTTGGTCTGATTATACAGCAATNACCCCCCCCCCCCCCCCCCCTTCTCCTCCAGCTATTGGCTTGTCAAGGCATTTCCAGCTGGTTAGGGACACACCTTTGCTTTGTGTGTGTGTGTCCTCCCCTCCCTTCGTCTTCTGCCTGCGAGTCCTTTCTAGCCCGGGAACGTATTTTATAGCAAAGGTGTAACGTTTCATTTTTGGATGTGTCAGGACTGTCAAGGCTAGCGTGTCAGCGGTGTAGTGTTTGCCCAGGTGTACCGGAGACACCCTGAGGAGGGTGGGAAAGAGGAAGGGAGAGGGAATGCGAGCATCTGAGCTCCATACGGAGCTGGCTATATGTTAGCTAACATCCCTCTGGCTAGGGCTATGCTGAATTTCCTCACTCAAAACCAGGTATTTCAAGTAATCCTTTTTACTTACCCACATCTTAGGCAGCCTATAAGGACCAAGGTGTTTGGATCTTAGTTTTCCCGCCACTTGTTAGTGACTCAATGTGATTAAAAAAACCAACCAAGGGTAGTTTTGTTTTGAAGAGACAGGATTTATGTCCCTGGGATTCTTGTCTCTGTGCAGTTCTCATTTTCAGTATTTCTGCTGGGTATCAGATGCGAATTACAGAGAGCGCAATGTATTTGTCCTTTTTGGCTACGTATTTGGCTACTTGTATGGGGATGTGAATATTTTCTTTTCGATTCTGACACCAAGTTCTAGCCAGCCATGTCCTATTGTGGCTGAAAATTTCCTGTATGGAAAAATTTGCTTGCAATGTTAGACATACTGGGCTATGTTCTGATCTTAGCTGTATAGGCTTAAGTTTGGAGAAAGACTTATTAATTTACTGCAGATTTACATCCAAGCAACAGAGATAAGATTCTGCCTTATTTCCAATATTGGCCTTAACTCTATCTCCTCACACCAATTTCTAGCTTGACACAGAAGCCTTTCCTCTGTTATTCCTGCCAAATGAAACAGTTTTCACGTGTTTCTCTGTGTCCTTCACTCCCTTTCCCAATGGAAATCTCATTTGAAAACATATATTTTCATCTTTCCACATGGCTCTTCATGTTGTTATCCTGCTGCTTTCACCTATTATTTAGTTTTAGCTGTAGTATTTTGGGTGGAATTACAAAATTAATATATAGGATATGCTAAAATGCATCTAAGCCCCTTTTCCAAACCAAAATGCATTCTGATCCTGAGAGCAGTTGTACCCATCTATGCCGAACAAGAGGAATTCGGCTGGGATAAGGCTGGTGAGGAAGCCTGATAACTTCATCTAAGGAAGGAAAGATGCAACTATTCATTTTGGAGAATGGTAGGAGGTCTCTCTGAACTTGTCCTTCTAACAAGGGCTTTGAGGGTCTGGGTAAAGAAATTAGGAGTCTAGAACACCACGGAAACCTTCAATGACACCGTGATAGAGGGGGAAGTTTGGTAGGAAAAAGGAAGAAATGGAGCAGTCTTAAAACAAGAGCATTACTGCTGCGCTTCAATCCTTCACAGTGCTTTCCCTAGCTGATAGGTATTCCAAATGAATTTGCTGTATTCCCAAACTTACAAGGTTCTGCGATTACGGTTCCTGTGTACCACATGCCAAAGGCACATCAGTCCTCATATTGTTCTCTATTAACTACACTGTATTGAAAATACATAGGCATGTCAGGTTGATTATTTTTTCCAAGCGTTTTCTTCAGAATAATGAGTTTCTTCTGCATTTCCGTAACGCGACGTGTCTGTTTACATAGGGTTTCTGAACGTAACACTATAAATTTTTTTTTTTTTTGCTTACAAATCAATACTATTGACGGTTTCTCTTTTCATTGTTTTTTTCCTTCTATTTTAGAGAGGTGTCAGCTCACAAGAAAAAGACCTTGTGCATTGCAATGCCTTTCTCTCTCCGTGTCTTGGTATGTTTGTCATTATTCCGTAGTAAAGTATTTATTCTCACTGGCTTCATATATATCTCTCTCTAGTAGTACTTTCTAGGGGCTAATTAATCCAATATCTAAAAAACAATGTTTAGTGCTGATAAGCAAATCATTAGTGAAGGTATTTGTATTTTCTGCTGAATTCTTGAAGAGGCATTTCTCTCTTAGAAAAGGGAAATTAATCTCTTTTATCGCACCCTTTACTCTCCTATGCTTTCAGATTTCAGAATTTCCAGAATTATTTATTGAGAGGAACCTGGGGGGCCTGAATGGGGAAGAAGTTGAGTCCCTGTCTCTGAAGCAAGCTGTTTGCAGTTCCTCCATTGTTGGCTAGTTTGTTTATTTTTTGCTACGTTAGGGCTGGTTTCCAACATTTTATCCCTAATTTAGCACCAAAAGTGCACAGTGGGGCTGGCTTACCCCAGGCTTTTGTGTGTGTGTTTTTGCAGCGTTGGCATCGCTTTTCTCCCTTGTGTGATAGAGCACTCAAGAAACAAATGCAGCTTGTCCAAAATACACGCGTGATAACTGCCCTGAATGTACACATTTTGCTATTATTCCCACATATGTTTTGGCAGCGTAGGAAAGCTCATTTGGCCTCCTGTATATTTGGGCAAGGAGGGGAACTCTTGTTGTTTCTCCCTTCTATTCTATGTTTTTATTTATTCATCATATTGTTCTTTCAACCCACATAAAGAAATCCTAAGCACTATCACAAATGGCGAAGATTATAATCAGTGACTAATATCCTTGCTACAATAAACTTTACCAACCCCTAGCACGAGACATAAATAATACAAAAGGCCCTCTCATATTTTGAGGAACTGATATGAGTATTATAATAATTGTTCCACAGTTAATGGTACAAAACCTCAGTAACACTTAAGGACCTCCATACTGGATTTGATTCAAAGCCAGCTGGAGCCTTTCCATTAAATCAGTGTGGCTTAGATCATGCCCCAAAATAGGCAGGTAAAATTTTCATATTCGATTTGGACTTTTTCTCCCTTTTGAACTCGCCCGTAGCAGCTGAGTGAGAAGCACTTGAAGGGGTAAATAACCAGTTGAGTGGTTATGAGGTGACATGGTTGCATTAACTCTGTGTTTAGAAAATCTGTCTGTGTGCAGGTCTGCGTCTGTGCTTGGAGCTCTGGGCACGATGCTCTGGTCTTACTAGGGAAGAAGGAGCCAGGTTCTCACGATCAGACAAATAATCAAATAATCGCAGCTCTCTGAACACCGAAGCAGATCCAAAGCCTCGAATTAACCAAAAGGAGGTGCTAGGGGGACAGGTGGAAATAGCAATTTCATTTTTTCTTAGGACTGCAATTAGTTGAATGGCCATTTTCTTCTCCTACATGTGGTGTGTGTGAGTGGATGATACGAAGCAACTGATTAAACCTTGGCCTTTGCATCTAAGCACTGCTTTTACATTCGGTTGTGATCCAATACAAAATCTGATTTAGGCAATGGAAAAAGTAATGAACTTCATATAATCTGGGCAGGTGAGTTTAGCTGCTGATTTTGTTTGTTTGTTTGTTTTTTATACCAAGTTTTCTCTACAACAGTAAAATGCAGAAAAATGGTTCAAACTCTTAGATAGAAGTGTCACAACAGTCGGGTTTGTTGACTGACTCCACCAGGTGTGAGGATGGGTGCACTCTTGGGTGCATGTCGCCGTCGGTGCTCAATTCAGTGGTGAATACAAATAAAGGCTGAGGTTCTTCAAAGACTTTTTATTAGCAGTAGAGCTAATAGTTACAGTCAAATAAAAATTAAGGCTTGAGCTGGCACAATTTGGAGCTGACGCCAGCAAGATTTAACAAATGGCCACATTCCCAGGCTGCTTGGGGCATTATGTCTAGTGGCATATGTAGATGAAGGACTGGAAACATTAAAATAGCCAACCAAAACCCATCGGGCAGTGAGAAAACAGTGTGTGATCCTTCCTTACACCCCCAAGGGACTGCAGATTCACTCTCCCCTTTAAAAAGATGGAGAGGAGCTGTTTCAAGGACAAGTGATTAACTTCAGATGAGGCTTCTTAAGGTTTTCTTTTTTTTTTTTCTTTTTCTGTTCTTACAGTAAAGACTCATAACCTTGGTTCAGGGAAAGGTGCCTTTTAACCCTGTGACTTAGAGATCTTGCTTTGGCAGTGTTGAACACAAAGCTGAAAGGGATATACACACGGTCAAGATTATATATAATTGGTATATATTATAAATACAGAAATTCAAGTAGCTTTGCATTCATTTGGATAATTCTGTTTTCTCCTACCGATGTAAAAATTAGAGGAGAGATTCTAAGCAATTGCTGTTTGCGTGGGGTCTCTTTGGTTGTTGGGAAAAGAGTTGAAGTTTGCAAAATCTTGCCCCTATTAAGTTAGGGGTGAAACTCACTGACTTGAAGGAGCTGAGATTTCATCCTGAGAAACAATGTTTTGGTTGAAAACACGCAATAATTAAAATAACTTTTTGAAGCTTTATCTGTGAAAAATGGGACAGGCAGCAGGCTAGAAACATGTCCCAGCAGGAGGTGACCTTTCTCTTATTTATCCAGATAAAATAATTGGAAATGTGATGAACCGCCCATCTTCTGAAGTTAGGCACAGCATTTTTGTGAGATTTTGATGCTACGAAGGGAGGCAGAGCGCCCGTAAAGACAGCAACTGCAAAGTGTATTCATGCGCTTCCCTCGGCAAATTACACATGAAATCTTTGTTCCGCTTAAGAAATCGTTAACTTGTGGTTTGCTTTAAACTTTATTTTGGGTTATTTTATAACTGCAAGGATCTCCTTAAAGCTTTGAAGGGTCCCTTAGCTGGCTCTTCAGCTGCTTTGCTTCAGAGGGAAACGTTTCCTAGGGAAAGAAGTTTTAGACTAGCAATGTGTATTACATCAAAAAAAGGAGTCTGCAGCAAAGTTCCAGAAATAAGCTTATTTGTATCGTTGATAGGTAAAAGCCTAACGAATCCAAATAGCCACGACTTTTGAGTCAGGCCCTAGAAATCATACTACTAGTTCTTGTTTCTTTGTGTTAACCTTTAGATCTTATTTTCCTATTTTTCTTCATAACCGTATGAGCTAAAAACCGGCTTGCAGTCGGTTAGCTGCAGGTAATACCTGCAGTTAAGCTCATAATCTGCATGAATCTAGAATCTTGTGCTTTAAGAAGGAATAGCAGCTCTCTTGAGACCTGAAACAAACAAACAAAAATCCTTTGAAAATCATCCCGCAGAATTGTTTATTAAAGTAATACTTGCTTTGAAGTTCATTGCATGCGTAGCCTGAACGAGAATAAGACCTAAGCAGGGATTTTAACATTCAGTAACAAATTGTTATCTGAGAAAAGAGTCACTTGACAAAACTATTTCATATTAATCATTAGGCATTAAATTCCCCGAACAAAGCACATTTGTTTCACGGTGTAATAAATAGCTAGTGCAAAATACGGGGATTTAACTTAATAGAAACCACACACTTAAAATTACCTTCAAGGAAAGTCCTGCACATGGACATGCACTCAGGGCCTTGGAGGACTCTTTTCCTCTCTTCGATTTGACCTATTGCAGACTGATATGGGATAGTTTGTCACCGATTTTCCCCCCATTATAGGACTTAATATGCTCGTATATAAAACAAAACTGACTTGAAAGCGAGAGTTCCCTCTTCTGCCCAGCTGAGCACTCGGAGAGCTTGCATGGTAGTGAGAAACACTTCTCATGGATATATTAAGTGCTACCATCTGTTTGGATTGTTTTGAAATGCATTTTCGGGCCAAAGCCTGCCCTTGTGAGGATCCAGTTTAACACGAAAGTCTCAGCAGTTCCCTGAATGTGAATAAGGCAGCAAAACTCCCTCCTTTCATGCCTCCCAATCACACCCTTTAACTGAATCAGAATAGCAGCTCCAAAACTTGAGCCCTTGATTATCCTGATGACTTACTCCACACGAGAAGTTGCACTGATTTCAAGGGCTTTTCTTCCCTCTGAGGCCTCTATAGCAACAGCCAACAGAAATGGGTCAAAGTGGGAAAACAGTGAAATTTATTTTGGATGCTTTTTGGTTTAGCTTCATGTTATTGTTTTTCTCCTGTGGCCTGAAATGAAAAAAAAAAAAAAGGGAAATTTGGAAAAAGATGGAAGGGAAACTTTTACATAAACTGTTTTTGTTCTCTAGGAACAGCAAAATAACTGTAGAATACTATATAAGGTGATATTATTACTGCCACACTTCAGACTTTCTGCCTGCGCTAACTAATACATTCCGAATGAAAATGAAGTTACTTTGTCAAAATTTATGGCATTTGGCAATTACAATCCCTATCTGTCATAAGCCAAACTTTATTTTTAGTCCTTAATATTGTGTTAATGACATTCTAATTAGCATATGCACAGGAATAGCAAATTAATTTATTTCAAGCTTTTTCTCCTGAAACACCACTTTCTTTTGTATCTGAAATAGTCTCTATTTTTTCATATCTTAAATTCTATACTGTAGCTTTAATTTTGGTTCACATGTTAAAACCAATGATGTTTTTTTCAGTATTGTCTTCTTTTTTCCTCCTCTCTTATTTTGATACATACCAGGGGAAAAACCCCCCAAACCAACCCTAAAAGTTAGTGTAGCGCATCTTTGTCACGATTTCCAGATATTGTTATTCAGAAGGGAAGAATGTACTCTAATCGCTTTGTTATATACACCAAGTATTACTTGCTTTATGTTGAGTAATTACACACCATAGGAACCTGATCCTTAAAGATGTGAGTAGCGCTGTGTCTTGATATATCCTTAACTAATCTACACATTTGTTTTCCTCTATTTTTCTGGGTTTGTTTGCCTTTAAAAAAAAAAAAAAAAAGAAAAGGAGGAAAAAGAGACCGAAGAGAGGCAAAGAAACTTCACATTTTTAGCATTCCTGGAAGCGCTATCCATCACTTGCAGGGATGGCGCAGTTGAATGTGCATTAGTGGTGTGGTATGCATGCCGCATACCAGTCATGAGGGTACCTGTCGTATCTTAACTTGCACTAATTGCTCATTCCCTCCTTGTCTCATTTCCAGGGCACTACAGTTGAGGAGCCCAAGCTCCATCACCTGCACATGACCAGGCAACTTCTCTGTCAGGTTGCCTGCAGCAGACTCTGGTAGTGAAGCCTCCTCTTTCACCAGTGTTTGGAGTAAAATAGCATTTCATCACAGTTGTGTATGCACGTGAATGAGCTTGGCTAATTTTTAAGCTGCTCTAACAGAACTGTGTGTCTGAGCCATTGCCATCTACCTGCTTTGCCCCCCTTTCTGAACTGGATTAAAACTGGGTTTCAGTTTTTTTCTCCATGTTCATTACTGAGGGTCTAGTGTAGCATATCCAAATATGATAAAGATTAACCAACAGTGATTGCTCTGGTGCTTGAAGGAAGGAAGGAATGGCCTGGAGAAGGGAGTGTGTTCTGGCATTGAGTCCATTCTTTGGCCTGGGATCCATTCTTGGATATTTTTTGTGAAAAGTAAAAGTATAGATCTGTTGCTTTGTTTACACCACAAGTATTGCGTCCTTACTTGCCACTCTGGCACCATGGGGATCCTTTGAAGTCTGAAATCATCGAAGGTTCATCATCAAAGTTTGAAACCTAAGATGCAGCAGGCTGAAGTGGCTGGGCTAGCTGAGAGGTGACAGAAATGTGGGAATAAGTTACATAGCAGCAAGGCAGTATAGTTTCTATACTGAGAGGGTGGAAGGGCGGAGCCAGAGGAGCTAAGTCAACCAAGTGGTAGTCTCCTTCTCTGGAGGTATTCAAAACCTGCCTGGACACGATCCTGTGCAACTTGCTCTAGGTGAACCTGCTTTGGCGGTGGAATTGGACTACATGATCTCCAGAGGTCCCTTCCAACCCCTGCTGTTCTGTGATTCCATAGCTGGAGTGGAAGAGCAAGTCCATCCTCCAGCTTTATACTGAAACGCTGCCCAGAGTCCTCTTCTGTATAGTGAAGTCGGTTCATACATGACAAAATAAAGTTTGTAGGTAGCAATAATGTCTTTATCAGCTTCTCAGCTTTCATGTTCATGGACTTATCTCTAGGCCACCACCACCCAGAGGTGTTTTCTGTAACCTGCTGAAGGGTGTGTGTACCTGACAGCATAGTTGTCCAAGTGTACTTGTTGGTGTATTAAAGCATATTGGTTTTGCCTCAGAACTTTGTTTTTGCAGCTTGCTCTTCTCTGTGTGTCCCAACTATACCAGGCAGTGCCTTACCGCCCATCTCTGCACATGGCTGTGTATTCCCTGAGGTGAACTGAGGCCACCGGTGGGCAGTTTGGGTTGCCTGGGGAAAGCCTGCCTGGGGAGGCTGTGCAGACTGTAGTGTTGAGGTTGTGGCTGTCAGGTGTAGTGTTCCCTTCCCACTATTCATGCTTTGTTGGGTCATAGATACTATTCTCTAGCAAACAGGGACAAGAACAGACTGGGGTCACCTAGCAGAGCTCTGGGATGGCTGAGGCTCCTTTATGGGTATCAGACAAACTCCTGGGACCCTGTTTCTGCAGTTTCAGGTGAAAGCTCGTGGTGTGAATGGCACCACCTGAGCCAGAGAATAGGAAAGGGTGGGGGGTGTTTGCTTGTTTGTGGTCGACCTTCTTTTACCAAGCAATATAAATATACACAC
Organism: Anarhynchus alexandrinus; assembly: GCA_008711295.1. Lineage (NCBI taxonomy): Eukaryota > Metazoa > Chordata > Aves > Charadriiformes > Charadriidae > Anarhynchus > Anarhynchus alexandrinus. The sequence continues at coordinate 72,571 of VUYV01000183.1, read as the reverse complement.
ACTGGATCTTTGTAAAAATAAATATAGGGCTATGTCTTACAATCCACTTGGGAACTGGATCTGGTCCAGAATGTGGCAGCTTGCTTGTTATTAGACATGGTCTCTCCCTTGAGCACTCGCAGCCAAAGCTCCCGTGCTGGCTCATCTCTGGCTTCAGGGCAGAGTTTGTTTTATTCTTTTTTTTTTTTTTTTTCTCTCCCAGTCATATTCTTACCCATAAATGGAATGGGACATGTCTCTTGCTTTGGAGGACGCTGCCTCATTTGTCCTTTGGGGCTTCCCAAGCAAGAGTCGCAGCTCCAGCGTTCGCTCACTCCCTGGGCCTGAAATAGTTTGTGGATCTGAGCCATATTTTTAAGGTGATGATAGGGATGGGAGCTAGGGGAGAGAAACTTGCGCATGGCGGGGATGGGAATTTGAGCCTGGGATGTCTGTTTTAATTGGCAGATTGTTGTTTTGGACCTGCCTGCTTGTCTGCTCAAGCCAAATTTGTTGCTGTCCAAACTACATTGTGAGATGTGCACATCTTGACCAGAAACCATGCCCAGCTCCTCAGCTTCTGCAGGAGTCCACAGGCTGCAGGGAGGGTCCCTCGCGAAGAGGCGCTCAGCATTACTCAAACTGTGCCCTTGGTGACCAAAATGCTCAACTGCTCCCAAATTACTGTGTATTTTCATAAGTCAAACATTTCTGCTGAAATGAAACCTCATAATGAGGTCACTGTGTTGTGCCTTGCTTGAAATGGGATTTTTTTTTTTTCTCTGTGTGTGTGCACACGTGTGTGCTGCGAGGGAATGAGAGGGGAAAGTCCTACAGAGAAGTAAAACTTCAGCAGCAAAAGTTTCTCTTTCCTGGAAGGTCAGGGTCTGAGCCCTGGGGGTAAATCTCACACCATGCAGCTGAAGTTGAGAGTGTTAGTACAGATTCATTCCCTTAGAACTGAAATCAAAATGCTGTTGCAGATAGAACCAGGGAAGATTTTGCCTGGCTTGTTGGGCCAAATACCGCGCTGTTTAGTGCTTCTCACCCCTGGGAGATTTGCTAAGGTCTATATAGGAACCAGGAGAAAAGGTTTACTTTTAAAAATGTGTTGACTTCCTTTAGACTACCTGATGGACCTTCAGAAGGTGGAGAATGTGGTTTCTAAAATGTGTTTCCCCTCCCGGGTGGGTTTTAATAAGCTCCTTCAGCTTTAGAGTCCAGCCCCTCAGCTGAGTTTCATTTCAACCCCAGATTTCTCTCGAGCTTATATACAATATAAGGACCAGTCATGTGCACTGCACCATCTCTTGGAAGGTGTTGAGCTCCTCAAGTTGAGTGGTAACCATCCCCAGTCCCTGGCTAATGTTATCCTGCGTGTATGAAAAATACGGCACATGAGGAAGGCTCCATTACGAAAACAGTTATTAGAGAAAACATTACTTATTCTCAAATCTTAACCAAATTATGCAGCATTTTGAATTTTAAGTAACAGCAATTTTCTGATGTTCCCCATTAGGGGGCAAAGACCACTGTCAGCTACACTGGCATAAATCCAGCTTTCTTCAGAAGATATATTCTGGGTTCAGGAGGAGAACTGAATTTTTCTCATAGTGCTTTTGTTCCTCTACAGTTAAAACTGAAAACCAGGAGGAATCTAGGGAACTCCAGGGTTTGGGGTTTTTGTATGAAGCAGAGGAATTGTTTTCTTTGGATTTTAACATAGCCTGTGATGCTTAAATGTTTTGTTGGTACTGTGTTTAGTTGTTGAACTGTCACAGGCTTTTTGGAGGCTTGAGTTATCTGAACTCCCTAATTTAAAAAACAAAGCAAACCTTTGATTTCATTTTAACAGCACTCAGGAGTATAGATATTTAAGCAACTTAGGAATGCAGAATTTCATATTCTTAACTCTGTGGATACTTTGTTAGAAAAACTGGCTTTTCTTAATTACTGGTTGCAGGTCGCAACCAGATTTACTGTCAGGGTTAAACCCGGTTATAAAGCCTGACCTCGTTACATAAATTACAAATCCACAGCAAACCAGCCGTGTTATCTCTCTGCTGGGTGGAAGCAGTTTGCTGAAAGCCCTCTTTGGTTCGTTTGGGCGAGTGTGTGGAGCCGTACGCGACACCTTGGCCTGCTTTGGAGCCCAGATGCGATGAATTCCCTGCTCAGTGCATGCCACCAACGGGAGCTGCATCCGCTTGGACTCCCGGCCAAATCTAATTCCCACTTGGCTACCAGGGGTCACCATGGAGACATTTTGCACCAGAACCCCTCATTTTGAATATTAGATTTCAGCCTTTGAGCATATATTGGGAGTTTACAGTTGGTGTTGCTTTAGAACATCTGCCTTTTCATAGGAGGGAAAAAACGCTTCAGGAAAGTTAAAAAGCTTAAATGATAGATTTGGCATTGCATGTTTGTTACAGTAGTAACCAGTTACGTAGCATAGAATGGTCTGTCTATAAATACTTTAATATTATTTAATAAATTATGGTGGATTTTATAGCATACCTAATAATAACATTAAATGTTTCTGTGTTTAACAGGCACACACATTGTTTTAACAATATCTCCGTGTTACATGCTTTGCAACAGCTTGTTATGGCTTCATCTGTTAGGCATTTACTATGCATTCACTTTATTTATTTCTTCAGGAAAAAAAAGGAATGCTCTCTAATAAGATGCGAAGGAATGTAGCTGCATCTAATGACCAGTTAACAAATATGATCAAGTGTTTACGAAAGAAGTCAAAATCTAAAGCTGTATTTACATACAGGCATAACTCACCGGGACCAGGGCTTGTCTTTTGCCTCAAAGCCATCCTAAAAAAATGACCCTCCATAAGGTTGGCTTTACTCCTTTGGTCGTCACTGCCTGTGGTGTGAGTGCAAGTGCAGTACCGCCTGGTGTGCTGGGCTGGGTTCCTGCTGTGGCTGGAGGGATTGGGTGGCTTTAATGGAGAAATAGCCTTGGCTGTTGGTACCAGGAGTGGTTGGGACTGCCAAGTAATGCATTACAACGGAGATATTTTGTGTCAGGACACAGCCTGTTTTGGGAAGTAATAGCTTTTCCAAATCTTGGAAAATGAAATAGCCCCCTTCCTTCCTCACCTCCCATGTTCCCTGTGCTCACCAGGCTATGAAGTGACTGGTTTAGTTGCTCTTTGAGAAGCAGCATCTGCTGGAAGACTTGCGATGATGCGTTGTCTGGTAGGTGCCACCTCACGAGCGAGTGTCAGGCTGTTGATTGCGTAGCGCTGGCTGTCTTCAGCATCCATTTATTTCAGAGGACTTTAGGGGTGGAGTTCAGTCTTCCATTACCAACAGGTAAGATGGCTTTATTGAATAGCACTTTAGAAAGAAATAAATCTGACACTATTGAAAAGTTCTGCGCATGTAGCACTTAGAGAGAGCTCTGTCTGGGAGCTTTGTTTCTTGGTTTTTCTCCCAAGGCAGAGGTTCACAGTTGATGTCCATTGTTAAATCCACACAAAATCACTAATGCCATGATGTCATGGTTTGAAGAACCCAAAACAATTTATTGTCATTTAGACAATTATTCTCTCACCTGATGACCTCTCCCCTCCTGGGAAGGGGAATCAGGAAAAACAAGGAAATGCAAGGATTGAAATATAAACAGATTTAATAGAATAATGCTAAATAATTAACTTTAATAGTACCAAAGAAACAATACTGATCCCAATACCAATATAAAATATACAAGGATTATCCTCAGCCCATTCTGCCCTTAGGAAGCCGTGCACTCCCAGCAGTGGACAGCAAATGTGGGACACTGAGTGCTGTGACTTTGGGAGGAAGGGAAGGGCTCAGGGAACTGGCAGAGCATCAAGGAGTCCTCAGAATCACAGCCATCATGGAAGAAAGAACTTCACAGCAAACTTTCTAATTTATATTGACTGTGACGTTCGTTATATGAAATAATCCTGTTGGGCAGCTTGGGTCAATTGCCTGGGTCTCGCTCCCCCTCATCCCTGGCACGTGGCTAACTCAAAAACACTGAGACCATGAAGCTCACACACCAGAGCTGGCTATAAAGCCAATATTTTCACAAATTCAGACACTAGAGTCTTCTATCAAATGCAGTTTTCCCAAGCATTAGAAGAGACCTTACCAAAAAGTGAAGTTACTGAAAGAGAAATTAATCCCGTGTCACTCAAAGCAGGACACATAAGAAAAGAAAAAAAAATTCTTTCTGAATATTTAGGACAAAAGTATAATTGCAGGTTATTTTTGATGAAGTCTTTTCTTTGGCCATGTGGAACTACAAGATGTTTCATTCCAGTGATTAAATAGGAGAGACCAGCCAGTGATTCCCAGCTCATGATGGATAGCAATTTCTCCTGCTTGTAATCCCCCTGTGATCAGTGGGACTCCTGCAGTGCGAGACACTTTTCCACCTGAGTGCAGCTACCACTACCCAAGTCTGTTACAATGCCTGGAACATCTGTATCCTCCTTCAGCTGTCGCTGTGTTAGAGGACTCCTAACCCAGGTATGTGCTGCACACTGGCAGGTTTCTGCCCCACCAGAGATGCTAGATAGGGAATTGGCTGTTTCCATGGCTGAGTGTTAACTGGGGAGGAAACCTGTGGCCAGTAGGGAGAAGACATAGGAAGGATCATTATTTTTTGTCCATTTTTTTTCCCCACACCAAATATTTCCACAGGTTGAACGCTATTAACTCTAGAGTTTGGTGACTTGGAGACACCAAGACACCAAACGGTTAAGGCAGAGATTTTTGAAGCGTGGCTAACGGATACTGGCCTTGCAAGGCTGCTGGATACAAGGCTCCATGGTTAAGTGCCTGAATATGGATGTTGGTGCCTTGCTTCAGGCGGTTGGGTTTGCAAATGCTGGTGTTGGGTATTTGCCAGGAACAGAATTTGGATCTCTTGACTTTGCGGTTTGATTCCTGGGCAGCGTTTCTTCTTCTCAGTAAGCTGTACACTGTGCTTATTCATATGCAGAGCAAACATGATGCTTCCAGAGAGAAAATGATTTTTAGTGATGAATCGGAATATGTGGAATTTGGGGTTCTTGTTTAGGGGGTTCTTTGATTGCTGTTGGAGAAGGGGTGTTTTATTTTCTCAGTTCATCCATTTCTTGGTGAATGCCCTTCAGAAGACAGCTCCCCAGCATGGCTTCTTTCACTGAGTTAATGGGTGACCTTGAGGTTTCCGAACCAGAGAGTGTAACCGCCCAGCCTGGATTAGGGCCTCCTCATGCAGACGAGCAAAGCAGTTTCTGCTCTCCATAGGAATAGGTTACCGTCTTGCCACCCTCAAAACAAAGCATGCACATCAGCAGCCGTACTCTGCCTCTGGAGTGGCAAAGAAAAGGCGGGAAGAACTATGTGGAAGGAAAGGGGAGGACTCCTCATGTCTTTGTCTCCTAGGTTTCAGCACACTTTGGGGAGATGAAGAAAGCAAATAAATTGGACTTCTGGAAAATGACTGTTGTGCCCAGGGTGGGCAGATGCCTGGCAGGGATGCTCCTGGGAAGTTCTCTGCCTGCAAGAGCTGTGTGAGCCTGGAGTGTATTTAGAGCAGACTTATCTTGAGAGAACTTAGCTGTAGTAAGCGCCCAGTGAACATGCCTGAGGTGAGAGCCCTCTGCAGGGTTAGAAGTTGGCCAAAAGCAGAAATTGGCCAAAGGGGTATGTGGGGGGCCAGCAACAGGCTTGATATGCACAGTCCTCCCCCAATGCTTTGAGTTCCTACTCCAGAGCATGTGGTTGTGAGAACTTCTCCATTAAATAGTTATTGCTTCTTTTTTTTTTTCTTTGCAGACAAATTGTTTTTCCCCCCTCACTTCATTCTGGGAAACAGCCGAACTGTTTTAACTGAAACTTTCCCAAATAATTCAGCCCAAGACAGACAGACATTGGCTAGGAAAATATAAAACCAGGCATACAGAGTTTGGCAATGTCTTTAGTAAATGAAAGCTGAGTTTCTTAATGGAAAGTGTCAGGCACCCTCAACCATAAGTAGTGTTAAAGCGCAGCCTATAATTATGCAAATGAAGCGAGGGCGTCTTTGCCAACTGGACCCATTTCCCAAACATTGCGTTCACTTCTAAGAATCTGGAGTAGTTGCATGAGTTTTAACAAGGTGGTTATAAAATCAGGTTTTGAGTGCGGCTGAGCTGCCCCTTGCAACTGCGAACAGCTGAAGTCTCTGTTGAAAAGTGGTGGGTCAAATTTGGCCCCAATGAGTCCTGCCGAACTGGGACCATGAGGGGCTTTAGATGGTTTGGCAAGGATTTTTTTTCTACTGGTAGTGGAAACCAATTATCTTCTAACTGTCATATATTCTTTTGTAAACAAGGTAGGAGTTAAAATTGACAGGTTGTGAAAGGCAATTTTGATGAATGAGGATTAAAAGGGGTAATCACTGCTGCGGGGATTGGGATTTTGCACCGTCAGCAATGAAGTGACCAGGAAATACTTTATTTTGTCTCTCCTACAAATATAACTTGACTCCTGGGGGCTTTCTCCTCCTCTAAAGGAGCAGAAACTCATCAAAGGTGGAAATGAGTAGTTGTAATACGCGTACTGAGCTGAGAATGGTGGTTGATATGTCTTATTTATGAGCTCAGGATTAAGCCATTAAGAAAAGTTGCAACCGTGTTTTTACATTCTCTGTACCCTATCGTGCCATGGAGTGGGGAACTGGCAAGGTCCATCCCCTGTTCTCTTGGTTGGTGATTCCCTTGTTCTCTTCTGCTCTCTTCCTTTGGTGCACTTGGATGCATCAGATGTGGAAAAACTAATGCTGTTTAGTTTGTTCTATGCTCTTGGGATTGTCTTGCTTCGGATTTACAAAGGAGCTCAGAATAGATGCTCTGGAAACCCTCTGGGCTGCGTGTCACATGGTGGTCTTCTATATGCCGTGACACAGATGGTTCCTGCCAGTCCTCTTTCTACAGAAGAAAGATGCCAGCGTTAACTAATCCATAAAGCTCCCTTACGCCGGGCATCCACCCAGTTATAGTGGTTTAAACCTCCATGGTGTCTTAAACGCTGCTGTTGATGTTGTTGCCTTGGTGCTCCATTTCCTCCCTGGGCTAACTCGGAGCTTTTATTGGAGTGCGGGTAGAAAGCACAGCACTGGGTGATCAGCATAGCAAAAGCAGAGATCACGGTGGCGGTTTTACATTTGAAATACAGTTTCTGCTGTGGGAAACATCCTGTTGCGGTGGAAAGGATTCTGTCAGATCTGCTCCTCTGGCTCGTTTTCTAGGACATAGTCCTTGCTGGAGAAACGGAGAGTATCTTTGATGGTTCTAGTCTGGGATTTGGTGGTCCAGGCTATGCGGTGGTTTTTGAGTGTAAGTGAGACTAGGATATGTCCTGATGGCTTCTATCTGGAAGAAAAGCCAGCCAAAATCCTTTGGGAATAAGTGTTTTGTGGGTGACTGTCCTTGGCCAGGAGGCATTAGTGCTCAGAGCTTGCTGAGAGTGGGGAACAGCCAAAGCAGTCAGCGAGGCAATCACTTGGATTTCTAGAGGGGTGAGATAGAAATTACTGAGCAATTATAAGAGATAGTAGATGACAAATAGAAATGCCTTTCTCTTAATTTTTCGGCAGATGATCTCATTTTACACCAGATCCTCAGCTGCTGTAGATCTGACTACTCCCTGGAAGCCTGTGCTGATTTGCACCTGCTACGGATCTGGCAGTGGCACGCTTGATTTTAAAAAGAAAATAATTGTGGTTGTAGTGTAAAATCAGCTTAGTTTTGGATTAGAGAAGCTTTCAGCATTTCAGTCACTCTGGAGGTTGCATGCACCACATGTTTGTGAAGTTGCAGGCTGGCACACACAAACTTCTTTCTTGTCTTTCACGTGAATTTGTGTGATCATCTGCTTCAGTGGCTGTTTTGGAATGTTCTCAGAGTTCTCCCTAAGTGTTTTTCTGCATTATTTATTTTGAAAACAGTGGTTTTAAAAAGAATTCTTACCAAACCCATTTGGCCCCATACCCCATCCGTGAGTTTAACTCATTTGGTCCCATCCTGCGGCATCAGGCAGGAATATGAATATTGTGAGACCTCGGATGCTGTTATCTAATTAAGCTGCAGTTTAAATTCTGCCAAAAGAGAACATTTCTTCCCCAGATCAGCCCCCGAAACCTCGGTTTATTAGCTGGTGCTCGAAATGCAATATGGGCCCTGGTATTCCGGGATCTCAAGGAAATGTTTTGTCTTCTCTCTCCTCCCTCTTTGCCTCTCATCCCATACCAATGATTTTTTTCCCGACGTGCAACTGAAAAGTCAAAGATGCTGCCGTTAATACCTCATCACGTGTTGGCAGGGTACAGGCATAGCCATAGAGAGTATAAAGCAAGTGCCGCATGCTGAGGGTTACTTGCCGCATCCCTGTAATGCAGCTGATTTACACTGGGGAGGAGGGGAGGAGGTGAACTGGAGTCATGAGGAGGCTCTTAAACTTAACCTCTTCTCCTTCAAGGCAGAGCAAAATATCCGTACCATCTGATAGGAGAGAGGTGGTTCGACTCCCCCTGCTTTTTTAAGAAGGCAAAAACAATACACTGCGTATTTACATAGAATCCCCTTAAGGACATCTGTCATGCTGGAGATTAAACTGAATGTCTCTCCCCAGTTTAATGTTATGCCTTCAGGCAGTCTAAGCCCAATAGATTTAGTTACTCTGCTCCAGATCCTAGATTACTAACACAGGCAGTTTTTTATCCTTGCCCCTATTTTCCAGAAGCATGGAACCTTTGCTTGTAAATTACTGTCTTTGTGTGGGTTTTCTAGGCCACTTCCACTTATGTTTTGGAGCCTGGCCCTACCCTGGATTTGTGGTTAGTGTTTTTTACATTGATTTCTAGCAGCCGCACTTTCCTCGCTTCTATCTCCATATGGTGCATTAGGCAACTTATTCAACTAATTTCCTTCCCTTCGTTGTGAGCCGCCTCACAGAAGCTGCATTTCCATCCATCACCTTTTATCCAGAAGAAATTTGCGTTGCCTTTAGGACTTGAACTCCAAGTGCCCCTCAAAAAACTGGCCAAAGAGCAGGGAGGAAAACAATTACTTGAATGTTGTTATGTTGGCTTCTAAAACCAAGTTTACTTTCCTTCCTTGGGGAATTACTCACTTTTGCTGTCCTGCTATGACTGAGTCTAGATGTGTGCTGTCTGCAGCAGGGAATCATTTTGTTCTGCCTGCCTGCTTGCTCGTTTGCTCACTCTGTGTGGCCTGAATCCTAGCTCGGGAAGCTTAGCCTCAGCGGCATTTGAAAATACATATGAATTGGTGCAAGAAGAGGAGATTCATTTGAAGGAGGAAGCTGCAGTGGTTTCCCCAGTGGAGGCACCACTTGGCCAGTTGACTTCACAGCCGGAGACGTGTCTCCATTAACGTAATCAAAGGAAAACAAACAACAGGCATTTTGGACACGTTCTGCGGGATGACGTTTCTGATTCTCAGTTTTCACTAGTTGGTTATGAACAACGAGCTGGAATTGAACAGTAACTCTGTCACCCATGTTAAAATTCCCTCTGGCTCGAACAGGAGAGGGTTTTTATCAGGAGCCTGTTGGCAGGTGATTCACAAAGAGCAAAGGATTAACTCCTTTAAGTGACTGCTTATCAAGCCAGCTTTACTCATTAGATGTAAAGTTCAGTATTCTGCCAGCAACTTTCATATTTGTGAGCTGAATGTCCCATCTTGTGGCAACTCCTGCGTTCTACAGTGTTCAATTTGCCCGTGTATCCTTAAGGCAATCCCAGTGAGTGAGGCAAGCGTGAATCCCCCTTCCTCTCGCTGTTTATCCTTGATGGGTTTAAGATTCTGTTTAGTTGCGAATCCGATGTATTATTTTGCAGTTTCCACACGCATTGCCAAGTCCACAAGTCTTAGATCAGGCTCCACAAGTCTTAGATCAGGCTCACCCAGTTAATCCTTTGACTTCAGTCATTAATAACGACAGATGAACATGCTTCATAACGTATCTTCCAAGATGTTTCCAAATGAGCAGCCCATGGTCAGTGTTATGGCTCTGCCACATATACTGTCATTCTTTCCCCTCGCTGTCTGGTTATACTATGAAACTTGAACCTCATCAGGCGAGTGTAGAATTTGCTAGGGGACTTCAAACACCTCGTTAGCTATATAAGGGCTTTCAAGGCTCTTAACAGATTTCTCCATTAAACTCATAAATTTCTCCATAAATTCCATTTTATATTTGAATCCTAGTCAGTACCACCAACCGTGGCATCATCAAGGAATAAATTAAGGCTGTTAGGAGGCTCTCCTTGCCAGTGCCTCCTATTAAAGCTCGGCTGAACTGGCTTGCAGTAGGGTAGGTGCCTGTATGCACGTCTCCATGCAGCACCTCCAGAGCCCCTCTCTTGCATTCTCGCCTCATTGCAAGGAGGGCTGTTGCGTTCCGGCTCTCCAGCTTTCCCCGCACATCCAAAGGGCCCTCTCCTCCCATCGCTTTCCTCTGCGGTGCTGCTGTGTGGCTGATAATAATTCTATCCAAAGCACATATACCTTTGCCTCAAAACGGTTAAACTGTATTAGATTTGCATTGAAATAAAAAAAACAACAGCAAAGCTATGCATGATGACTCTTTGTGGATGAGCAGCGTTCTGGCACTCAGTGGCCACCCAAACCTAGAACATAAGAGTGGTCATACTCAGTGTCAGTCTGTCCAGAGCAGAGATCAGAGCGAAGGCTGTGGTGATGAAAATGCTTTCCCCATGATCTGTGAGTTAACTGGGCTATTGCCTCGGTGAAGGTCATTACGACCTGCATAAAGGATGAACCGAGCAGAATCACCCCGTGTCTGTGTGCCATTTAGCTGGATGTTGGGTCCTGCTCTGTATGAGCTGTGCATCGGGTAGAAGGACAAACGGACAAAGCTGCCTTTCACCTCTCAACTGCTCATAAGTTGCACAGAAACAGAGTTTTAATTCTTGAAGCAAGAAGGAAGCAGAAGTACAGGAGCAAGGAGGGTGGTGACCCCCTCGCAGGTATCAGCCCACAAAGCTTGCAAGCTGCTTAGGGGAAAAATAGGATCTCTTTAATAAAAAGATGTGTATCGGAACGGCTGTGCTCAGCCCCTGCATCCTTTCCAGTCTGTTTGGTGGGTCCACACAAACTTCTGTAATATTCAAATCCTCCTGTAGCGAGGAGTTCCACGGTTCAGCTGAGTCCCACCACAGCGCAGCAGCTCCCAGATGCACCCACCAGCTCTAAAGGAACTTTGGGGCTTTTGGGGACTGTGGCTCAGTGGTACCCAAAGCTACACAAGTGTGACCAAGGGACACAGTTCAACGCAAGAGGACCTAGCTTTGAGAACAAAGTTAAGCTCTTTAATTTATGACTGGAAGTGCTGAAGATGTTCAGCTGAGAGTTTGAAAGCTCCAAAAGCTGCAACAAGAAGTCTTGATAACTAAAGAGGGACGGTTTGGGGGTCCTGAATTGAAACTAATGCAAACCTGGTGCCACATCAGAACTGAGCTGTGTAAATACCTTGTGGAGGTGGGGGTGACCCTCACTGAACCCACTGCTGTAAACTGTAGAATTTATTCTGTGTGACACAAAAAGGCACACGCGGTATTTCAAGGAGGGAAAGAAAAAACCTTCAGTGGTTAGATCCTGTGTCTAAGCTCAGCCTGCAGGAACGCTTTCCATAACCGAAGCTGTGACTGCGCCATTAAGGTGGCCCTTCATGAGTTAATCCAGTTCAAATTATAAAGCTGTATTATTATGCTCCGTGGAAACATCATATAGAGAATATGAACCCAAGAGCAGTCCTAGAGGTTGCAAGCTTCGCAGTTAGGTATTTCCTTGCTCTGGAGTTTTTGAGGGAATTAGTCAAATAAACATAAAGGACCTGGCTCTGAATTAAACTCTGTAGCTCTTGAAGTCTCTACAGTGCTTTCATTGCTCCCCTCCTCTTCAATTACTCAAAGGCTTTTTTTCTTTTAAATTTAAATATACTGAAGCAGTGCCATTTTCAAATTGCAATAGATGCTTCTAAAACCTCGTTAAGAATGGCAGAGGTGTGGCGAGCACATACTTTAATGCAAGGGGGGCCAGATCCTTGCTGGGTGCAAATCTGCAGAACTTGTGTGAGTTTGGGAACGCCGCAGATCTGCACCAGCTGGGAGCGCAGCCTTGCCTTTCCACCAGAACATATGCTAACCCTGGCAAAGAATTTAAGCCCAGATTGTGAACTGCTTACTCACGAGGATGAACAGCTACACATGAGCAGTTAAATCAACTTCACTGGGCCTCTTAGGTGAAGAACTCCTTACTGGTGCGAGTACAGGGTTCACAATGCAGCCCTTTAATTTTTATCCTGTAAATAGCTGCTGGTGGATTTGCTCAGTGCTGTGAATGATCATCGTTTTACAATGGATGACCAGAGTGGATGATGAGATCTGAGACTAAAGGGATCGATACCTGCTAACGCAAAAACAGAAAGAAAAATTCCTTTTACCGCAATTGCATTACCTCCCTGGAAAGAGATGTTCCTTCAACTGCAAAGCAGCAAAAGCAAATAACGCGGTTGTGTTTCACCAAGCCATCAAACATTATAAAAGTCAGTTATATAAACATTTGAATCTGGTGACATTTGATTCCGGGGCTGTGTGGGCAGCCTGGTTTACAGCAGAGATTTCTAAACAGGCAATCCAGTTTTCCAGGTAATTAAAAATGTTTGCACAGGCTAGTAGATTTATCTTTTGAAACCATTTTAGCGCTAGTGCTCTCCAGAGTGGTATCAGTTGACACAGTGCATAATCTGGAAGAAACTAATTGCTGCATGATTTCTAATTTTTCTGCAGTCATGTAAATGAGCTGAAGTCTGCACAGGTGGAGCCTATTAGAGTGAACGATTTTGCTCTCATGTTGTTATCTTCATTTGCTGTTGTCTTATCAACTCAAAGTAGGAAACCTGCTCTCATGAAAAGCAGGCAAGGCAACAATGTCTGACTGAAAAGTCTTGTTTCATTATTTTTTAATTCATACAGTACTACCTGCCTAATGCAGTTTTCTGATTACCATGCGAGGCAGCCAGTAATGCAGTTTTATTCAAATAAGGGAAGCAGTGCTTTAATTTAAGCTAAGAAATCATCCACATTTCTTACCAGGCAACAAGGATTGTGATTCAATAATACATGAATTTAATAATGCATAATGGTAGACTTTGCAGGTACTAAATAGCAATATCAGAATGAATTAGTATGCTATGTTATTCTACAGGAGTCCATCTCCTTTGCGCATGTGCTCTTTCTCTCTCTGCTTTGCCTTGCTTTTCCTTGAGCTATTTCACTCTCTAAGAGGGTGGGATATACGAATTAAGTTTTAGTTCTAGAAACACACTGTTACAGATCTCCTAAATGCTTTTTTTGGCTGCACGGAAAGGTGTTATCACAGACTGTGTGCAGCTGCCCCATGTGTGTAGTAACCCAGGACTGCAGCAAGAGAGACGAGCAATGCTGTTCCCCATCGAGGAAGTTCTCAGGAACACCGGGCAGTAAGGGACACGGAGCTCAGCAAGAGGGACCCCCTGCTATCATCATGGAAGCGCTTTAATATATTATGCGACTCTGTCTTGAAGTTAGCTGGCCATGGCTCCTCTTAAGAGAGTCATCCCAAGATACAAGTGCTCTGCTAGTTACAAGTTTGGTGCTTGTTCCAAGCCTAAATAAAACCATAGCTTTGTGCTATTGTTATCCATGAACACAAGAAGGTATTCTCTTTCCCTGGTGTTTTACCCCAGCATGTTTCTGATAGCAATCGCATTTGTTGTGCGGTGTTGTTCTGTAGCTGTACTCAAGCTAACTTAAATTGATCTGTCTTGGGTATTCGTAATACTACATGCAGGTTGCATGAGCCCTTTCAAGTCTCTAGATAACAGGGAGATGCAAGAAGAGAGGAGAATCTGTATTTGCATCATCTAACCAATGTTGCTGAGTTAGGAGACTAATCCCTCAGGGCTTCCCCCTCCATTCTTTAGCGTCTGAAGCGGGCAGGGTTTTCTCTTTCTCTTGGTTAGTATGGGCTGCTGAGGAAAAGTGTGGATCCTTGGCCTTCACCTCCATTCGTCAGGTATGATCTCCATCGTGCTGGCCATTCAAATAGTCCTCCTGAGCATTTGCTCTCTTCTTGCTCCTTGAAAAGGAGGCACGAGATCCCGGTTAAAATACAAAGTGAGGGTATAGCTTCTTGCTCTGGCTCTCCTATTTTGTGATTTTGACTTCACATGCCTTCCTCACGAGACGTTTGCCCCAGTCCCTCACATCTCAGAATGCCTCTGTCTCAGCCTGGTCACCTCTTTGAAAGGTCTGGGATTGTATCGTTCTGAGTTTCTTTGGCGTTCTTCGGCTCAGCGAGTCCTGTGTTCCAGCAAGTTTGCTGGCTTCGTTGGTAGCTGTGTTTGTTTTAGTTGAGAGGGATGTTGTCACCACAGTCAAGCTATGAGCACCCAGATGTAAATCTAGAGGGCCTGCTGCTTGAGAAGGGAGCTTTCTGTAAAAGCACATAAGCAGCTACAGAGCAAGGAGAAAAAAAACAAAAAGACAACCATGGGCCTGATCCTGCTCTCACCAAAAGGGTATGTAGATTTCTGTTAGTTTCCATTCTGCAGGCCTCAAAAATGTTCCCTCAGTGCAATCCCATTCATTTCAATAGAATTACTCCTGATTCACACTGTCCTCATATGTTTATAATAAAAATTCTTACCAGTGGCATTAATACCCTGCAGATTATTCAAACTGAAAGAATTTTTCAGAACAAATTCAACTTTCATCATTTATGCTCTTTGTACACTCCTTGCATTTCACTCATCACAAGCAATAAAAACTTACTGATCAGTTTCACTTTTATTTACAATCCAATTAATTCCCTGGCACAATGACATCCTATTTAGGTTCATGACATTGGAGGGAATTGGTCTGAATTTTTTTTTTTTTTTAAAGCAACCTATTTCCATTGCTATGTTCTTTAGGATCATGTCCTATTATTGGCAGTTTAGGAAATAAAACATTTGTATTCCTTAATAGTGTTCCTCCTAATTCTAAAATGCCCCTGGGAAAGCTCTGATTAACTGTACTACATTCAAATGTAGAATGATCTAATTACTCTTTCCATACCAAGAACTTCCAGAAGACAGGATTATGTTGGTTTTAGCTCCTTTGTGTTTGGAGAGTGCTTATACATAATATCTGCGTATACATGCTACATATATATGTGTGTAGGGATGGGTGCAGACATACAACAAATATATGGGGTTTTTTAAGAACTAGAAAAGATGAAATTTTGTTTCTTTTATATTTAGGCCATTTTGCTTATATTAGTCTTCTTTTCAGCAACAAATTATGCTCATCCTATGCGGACAGAAGCTCGCTTAAAGTTGTAAAATAGATTTCCTCTTGCATTGTCCTGTTCAATAAACCTCTTGTTCCATTGTGGAATCTGTGGGAGCCTTCTCCCAGAATGTGGAATTCATTATGTATCGCCCAGTGCCCCATGTGGAGCGCTCATCTGGATTCCTTCGACACAAAAACGTGCTTTATGCCATTGCAGGGGCTTTTGAGAATTTTGAAGTAAATCCAGCTCGGAGCTGGTATATCAATGGCAAATCCTCTTAGCTCTGGTTACAGGAGATCAGGATGTTATTTCAGCATTCATATTTGGGAGCTGTTCCATTAACACCTACAACAGTAGATGTGGATATATATTTGGCTGCTGTTTAGGAGGATCTGTTTGATGACTTATCCTCAACACAGGGATTCAAATTCTGTTCTTACTTGTGCCTATGTATCTCCATGGAGTTTGCTAGTTTAATATTTCTAGCATACCGTCATCTCTCTGCCAAGCAAGCTTGCTTAGCTCAAAGGAGACACTCGCTGTCTTAAATCATCAATGTTGTATCCTGTTAACACCCTCATAGCCCCAAAATGTTCTTATTCAGAGTTGCAGTTTTCAGAGACGGATTTATTGCAGGGACTAGTCCTGCTCACTAGCACCAGCCCATGCGGTGCGATATGGCCCTTCTCCTTCCCCGTTTAGCTCACGACTTGTACCTCTGTCCCTTAGCTAGTGGCCTGCATATGGAAGAAGGTATAGGGTAGGGCCAAGAAGTCCTTTTTCTAAGACAGCGTTCACAGGGGAAGATGTGAGGAGGGTTTCAAAGCCACCGTTCCTTCCTATCAGAAGAAATAATGTTTTCTGTAGAGTGTATTGTCTTGTAAGCAAAGAGCTGCTCACCTGCTGTTGGATTTGGAGAGGTGGAGAGTGTAGGGGAGAACGTGCTTGGAGACCACAAAGAAACTGAATGGTACAAATGACATAAAAAGAGACACAGCTCAGCCGGACATAGGTGTGCTGGGTAGCAAATACAGAAGCAAGGGACCCAGAGAGGTGGTTTTCTCTGGCAAACCCTATTTAGAGGGTTGTCAAAACTGGATTATGACAGTGCTGAAAATAGTATTTTGTATTTTCTTTTGGTGTGTTTTGAACATGGGACAACTTTCCAGGGGTTATAATTGTAACTCAGCAGTGAATTTAACAGATTAGCACTTATCAACTTTTAATTCTTTCCCACTGGCCAAGCATCCTGCATCAGCTCATCTAAACCCCTCAAAGGGCATGGAAATTTTGGCTGATGAATGCAAAGCTGGCTGACTGGTGGGGTGCAAGTTCGTAGAATCATAGAATGGTTTGAGTTGTAAGGGACCTTAAAGATCATCTAGTTCCCACCCCCCTGCCATGGGCAGGGACACCTCCCACCAGACCAGGTTGCTCCAAGCCCCATCCAACCTGGCCTTGAACACCTCCAGGGATGGGGCAGCCACAGTTTCTCTGCGTAATCTGTTCCAGTGTCTCATCACCCTCATAGTGAAAAATTTCTTCCTAATATCTGATCTAAATATCCCCTTTTCCAGTTTGAAGCCATTCCCCCTCATCCTATCACTACATGCCCTTGTAAAAAGTCCCTCTCCAACTTTCTTGTATGAAAGGCTGCTATAAGGTCTCCTTGGAGCCTTCTCTTCTCCAGGCTGAACAACCCCAACTCTCTCAGCCTGTCCTCATAGGAGAGGTGCTCCAGCCCTCAGAGCATCTCCGTGGCCCATCTGCTAGCCCATTTCTTGCTTTGGGTTTGCTCTGAGTTTTAATTTAAAAGGTCCATGTTCTAGATGGCTGTAGAGATGTGAAGCATGTCTATGTGTCCAAGCCTCTTGTGGTATGTCACGAAGGAAAGGGCTTTTGCCTGGGTGATATTTGCCAATATTTAACGATACGAGTCATAGAGCAGAAGTGGTAGTAGGGAATTAATGTTGCTTGTGTGTGTGAGGAGGCCTGTAGGATTAACCATTTATATACTTAAAGCACTTAAATAAGGGTGTCTCTTTTTAAACACCACATTAATGTATAATTTAATGTAAGCTGTTATTCTGGCTTTCTCAAGAAAAACTTCCTACCTTTTATATCAGAATTTCCCTAATGAACTGACCTTCTGTCCTCATTGTCAGCTCATCCTTCTTTTTTAACCATGAATCTTTTGATACTTGATGTTTTGCCTTTGCGTTTGTATTTCCCTTGATCTCTCAATTCCTGGAGGTGTGTGTTCAAAGAAAATCCTATTTTCCCTCAAAGAGCTAGCCCTCGTGGCTGTGGAAAAGACCATGAAAATGCGGCCATTAGAGAGTGTCATATCCATGAAGGCATATAAAAGGGTTTTAAAGTAGATTATTTTTAGTAGATCGCTTTCTCAGCTTATCTCATGGTTTTTGGGTGGCTGCTCTATGATTTTGAGATGCAAGAGAGTGGCAACCTTGGTTTCTTGGGTATGTGTGTTGAAGGATGGGTTCTTTCTGCAACTTGGTTTTTTTTTCATCTTTCAGTTTAGATCTTTCAGTTTAGTTTTTACTTTCTTTTGGACTCAGTCAGCACCCTATTCTGGGATCACATAAGCTTTCCTGTCCCTACACGCTTCTGGAGATTTCTGTTTATGACTGTTAATGGAGACAGGAGCAGTGGCGTCATCCAGAGTTGCTATTCCTGCAACCCAGTTTGATTGCCATTGGGGAGTGTTGACTGAGAAGAACTCTTTGAGCTGGATGGTTCCTTATGTTCCTCCCCTGTTCCTACCTGCTCAAATCCTGAGTTTAAAGCAGGGCAGGGGCTGTGCCAGGTATTTGACCCTGAGGCTGTGTATTAAATGGCAGGAAACATGTTTTTTTTTCCCACAGGCAAGGATGCAACTCTCATGGAAAGGTGCATGCTGCACCTGCAGGCGGAGGGTGTAAGTGGGTGCCTTGAGGAGCACTGCTAACAGCATTGGAGACTCCCAGCCACCTCCTAATACGCCTTTCTCTACTTTTCTTGCCGTCTGCTGAGAGTTCAGGGGTGCTGCTCTCCTTCTTTCCTTGGACAAAGCCCTTCATTAAAATTTGGGTGTGGGCAGCCCTTGAGTGTCTACAGAGTACACGGCAGGACTTTTTGTTAGTAATACTTCCTTGCAGTCCAGCGAAGGACAACAAGCTTAAAGCACTGATCGTTTTGGATGGGGTCAAGCAAAAAATGGTTTGAAGATTTCTGGGTTTTGGTTCTAAAGGCACTTCATCGATGTCATTAAAATGCAAAGGGTTATTTCATTGAGCTTTGGAAGTGGGAGTTGTCATGAATTGTATTTGTTACTGTAGGGCCTCTGAGGCCAACATGAAAGTCCATCGCTACATGAACACGGAGTCATAGGCGGCTGTTGTCTCAGAGAGCTTCCAGTGGGAACAGAAAAGGGAGCACAGTCAGGGTGGGGAGAAGATGTCCTCGTGGAACAGCATGAGGCTCTCAAACATCATATTAATTCCCCGGCGTGAAGGGATGAGCTGGATTTTGTGAAGAGGAGGTCAGTTCATTTACAAGGGAAAAAACAAATAGAGGAGAGGGCAGAAGAAGGGAAGGCATGAAGTGGAGGTGAAGAGAGGCTGCAGTCAAACAGCTTTGGGGAGGGGAACACTAGTCACAGTTGGAGGATGTTTCCTTGTGTCCAGAAGCCTCTGTCTTGGCAGGCTCTACAGCTGCTCCACGAGGTTTCTTCTCTGGATTTAACCTTCTGGGGGAGGGGGCCCCATCCGGAGCTTGTTGGGCTTGGAGGGCAGCAGCTGTCTCTGGCGCTTTTCTGAATCCATGGGGAAGAGCAGGCGAATGGCTTGTTTGGGTCTTGGTATTTCCTTTCCTCCCAATACTCTGCTTGTTTCCTTTATTGTATCTTGTGCTGCTCCTGGTAATTGTCTCACTTGCTTCCATTAGTGTCTTGGCAGAGTATGACGGGGCTGAAATGACATGATCAGGAGCTGCTGCTGTCTTGGTTGTTCCACGGGCACACCAAGAGTGTTCTGGAACAATTTTAATTAAGGATAAAGCACTCCAAGGAGAAGGATGAAACAGAGCATTATAAAAGCAATGTTAGCAATCTTTTTAAAGGACAAAGTTGTGCAAGGTTTGAGTGACAAGATTCCTTTGTACTGCACAAGTCTCCATTTTATAATTTGATCTCCAGATGGCTGTGATTACTCTCAATCTGGAAAAAGTATATTAATGAAGATTTTTTTTTTTTAAATTGCATGTGATATGAATTCCCTTTGTAATTGGAGCTATCAATTTTTCTTCATTTTGTTCAAAGATAAATTCACTATGGAATTGTAGACTCTCCCTACCATACGGGATTGATGTCATCTTCTCAGCTTGTCAGCTGCATCATTTTGCAACGCAGGGTAACATTTTTTTTCTTAAAATAACCAGGTAGATAAGAGAAAGACTTGCTGAAGTTGGTTAGAGCATCGGCTCTATACTGGGAGAGTTATACAACCCGTGAGAAGACGACTGTCTTACACTGTATAGAAATGGTTGCAGCAAAGGGGAAACCCATGAATACTGGTGCATTGAGGCACATGCTGGGCCAACACAGACTCTCCTCTAACCTGGTATGGAGGTAGAAGAAGCTATGGGAAGGAGGCTACATTGTTTCAGTAGAAAAAAGTAATGATTCCAAATCTAGAAATTATTTTATTTGTGAATAAAGTAGCCCATCTCTTACGCCTTTTTTTTTCGGGGCTTCCTTGATTTTGGTGCCTCCTGGCTCTGTCCTCTTCTTGGAAGGTGAGGAGACGAGAGAATAAGAGAAGAGCATTTCCTCTTTCTTGCACAGCTCTCACGTTTCTCTCCTCTCGGTATCTGCTCTAACAAGCTGTCCAGGGCATCCTTCTTTTCTAGCTGGCCTGTCACAAAGCTGTTTTGAGGCAAGGCAGGCCCAGTGCCCTGATTTTCTCTTAAATTTTTTGTGGCTTGCAAACACTGCATTCTTCATCCAGCACCCTCGACACAGGACGTTGGCCCAAATGAAACCTTTTGTACTGAGGAAAGTCTGTATCACAACCCATCACTCTTGCATCTAGGAGAAATGAGGGGAGACTTGGTTTTTTGGTTATGTTTTGTCATTTTAGGTGGAAGGAAAGAGTCATGTTAATCACACGTTCTTTTCGTAAGTGATAATGATGGAGAATCTAAACATCCTATTTAAAAACTTCTCCTTGGTTATGGTTTTCTCTTGAGACAACTACCTTCTGATTAGACTGAATGCCAGAGTACTGTTTGTCAGGGCAGCACTGTCCCCAGGAGAGCTGCAGGAGCAGTGGCTGCAGAGATAAGCAGGGATTTTTTTGTTTACTTGGGTTTTATCCTGTAACAGCTCTTTTGCAAAAACTGGTTTTCTCGGAATCTAGAGTGCTGCGTTTCTTGCTCTGGCCATCCCATTCAACCCAAGTTTTAATTTGAGCCTCCGAAGAACGCTGCAGCCGTTGCAAATCCGAGCACGGATGAGGAGAAGCCGCAAACTGTAAACTGGTTGGGCTCTTGCGGAGTTGCTTTGTACTGGTAAGGGTGGAAGAGCATGCATAAAAATTTGAACCTCACTCAATATCTGTTTATTTGACCTGCTCCCCAGGATTAGCTCTCAAGATAATAATAAGATTTAACTTCTGTGAGCTGCTCTCGGGTAGTGTTTGTTGCTACAGCACCTGCGTGACTTAGGGGGAAAGGTGGTTTCTGGGCTTTGCAGGAGGGATCTAGCCTGTCCTGTAGATCGGTAGGTCATTGGGAGCAGAGTCACTGTGCTGGTCCAGGGGCTTAAAGATTTAGTTCCTTGACATGGAAACACATGGCTGCTCTTGCAGTGCAATGAATCTGCCTGGAAATGTAACAACTTGCAAGACGTGTACCGAAATTGTATTGTTCAAGAGTGGAACAAATTAATTAGGCTAAATGGAGTCTTTGGCTGTCATGACTCCAGGAAGAACATTCACAGAAGACGGGCTGCCTTTTTCATAACAGCTTTCCTCCTCCTCCCCGTGCGCTAGGGCTTTTTGTACCTTTTCTGCTCTCTGCCTCGTTGTTTGAGTCTCTGTCGCTAGCCTGAAGAACTAAGGGACTCCTGCTCCATCCCCGGATGAAGGATGAGCACCCATGGGTGAGGAGGAGGAGGAGATGCCCTTCCAGCCTTGGTGACTACTTGTAGAGTCACGCTTTCTTCTCCCCATTGAACTTAATCCCTCTTTTGAACTCTCTTCAAGCTATTCTTGCTGTGCTGCTCTCTACCAGGCTCCCTAACTGCCTTTCCTCAGGGTGAGCTTCCCTTCCTGATACGGGGCGCTGGGGGCCACAGGGAAGATTTAAATCTCTTCCTTGGGTTCACAAAGTCCATCCTGCTGGTTACGGAGTCCACCTGCTTCGTCACATGGCTGCGGTGAGGTGGATGCCACAAACAGCCTGCAAATGCTGCGTTCCTCAAGGGGAGAAAGACCCTCTTAGCTGTTTTCAGGAGCAGAGCTGTATTTCATTGCTTTGCTGACTGCGATTCTGATAAATTCCGCCTGTTAAATTGCCAGGTTGTTGGAGGGCTTTTGGTTGTGTTGATTTTTAAATATATTTTTTTTAAGTTTCTGACTCTTTTGAGAACAGGAATGCATCAAGGGAGGATGAAGGATGTGAGGAAGTAGCGCCATTGAGATTAAAGGGACCAAATTTTACCAGCAATCACAGCAAATATCTGACTTGCTTAAGTGAAGCCAATTACTGTATTATTGCCTCCTTTTGCACTATGCACAGTAGGGATGTCACTGGATAATGGTTTGCATGTAGAGTTAATCACTTTGATGCATTTCTGACTGATCCCAGCAAATTATGTTTTGGTTCCACTATATTAAACACAAGAGCAGGGGATTATCATTAATAAATCTAAGGCACAGCATGCATAAATCTTGAATAAATCAAATATCAATTACATAGGCAGTATCTGCTGACATCTGCTTTCATCAAATAATGTATGTGAAATAGATTTTATTCCACTTTGTCGGAGTCAAAGGAATGTTAGACTGGTATGTAAAGACCCTTACTCCAAAGAGTTGGGTTATGTAGGGGTGCTATTGCTCGCTGAGCAACATAAAACAGCCTTTTTTTTTTTAATTGCTTTTCATTTTTATACATAAATAGCACAGTGGTTTCACAGAGTCGTTCACATGGTAAAGAGAGAGCTCGTGCCTTTTGGGAGAAGCTCTCCTGTGTATGCGTTGCTAAATTCTGTTTTCAAGTGTTTTATCAAGGTTGCGTCAGATGAGGCAGCCGTATCTCCACAACCTTTTTCATGCAAGGGCTGGCTGGGTGGGGTGAACTCAGCCTGGGATTTCCCGGGGATTGTGACAGGTGGAAAATAAGTTAGTTAATGCCCAATTTCAAGGGAATTACAGAAAGGGAGGATTAGGTGTGGGCAGAACCTTAGGAGCCTGTGGGTGTTTGAAGGCCTGTGAGCAGGGTGAGTATTTATCTCCAAACACACCGTCTCCCTGCCAGGGGCGGGTGGGGTATTTCTCCGGCTTGTGGGAACATGCAAAGCCGGGAGTTTTAACGCCAGGGTGAGTCCTCTTCCTAGCCAGGCGAAGGCCTTGCATGGCTGCAGAAACGACTCCCTCCATTGTGTGCTCTCCTTGGGCTTGAACACAGGAACAGCGTCTGTGCCCGCTCCTGCTCGTGCAGTGCCCTGGGGCGAGGGAGGGCTCCCGGCACGGGCGCAGCCGCTCCGCCAGCCAGGCGGGGCACAGAAGTAAGGAATATGGTGTCGGCATATTAGTGGAGCGTCTTCAAAATACTTTGCCTTCTCCTTCTCGTGTTTATCAACTGTCTCTTCACCTCATTTCCAGATTGATGGAGACTGTGGTGACTCTGAGCACCCCAAAAAACAACAGCGTGCTTTCCCACTGAAAGAAAAACAAGATAAAACTTTAAAGATGCGCTTTGAGGGCTTCCATTTCCAGCTCTGCTCAGCCTGCTGGAGTCCCACGTCTGCCTTAGCTTCGCAGAGGCACTTCAGAGGCTGGAAATGCTGCTTGGCGAGGCCCGTGGATCTGCAACTTTCATTCTGTGGGCTCTCTGGATAGCCAACAATGCATCTGAAGGCCTTGGGGACATACCAGACGGCTGCTCCAGGGCTTTGTGTAATACACTTAAACTTACACACACATGTTTTCAAATATGCGCATACACCGTAATAAGTCTGAGGACATGTAGGTGGATTTAGTTTTCTAATGTTGGTGCACCATTTGTGAAGTGTACTTGTTTGTGAACAAAATCATTTCTTTTCTGTCTGGGCATGTGTTAATTCTGAGTAAATGTGCAGATATCAGAATTATATTATGTGAGCACCAAAGCAAAAGGAAAGTAATAGTTTTTCTCATTGTTTTTAGAAAGATCTGTCAGCTTCTAAATTAGTAATTCCAACATCTATAATAGCTCTTTAACTTAAGTATTCACAGAAATGAAAGAGATGGTATCTTATGGGATTCATGTATTTAAATACAGCTTCCTTTCTCTTGGGCATAGTCCTGAAAGGCACTGGGAGCCACTGGGCCAATCTGCAGCAAGTGCACTTCCCTGCAAATCTTTATACCAACTCCCAGCATCCCAACAACACCAGCAGGTCTGTGGCCAGCACAGCACTCGGCGTGTGGAAAGCCAAGCAGTATATGTGTGAAGAATTTATAGGAGTACTGTCCCTTGGGAAATGTTTTGAAAATATCTGACACTTGATATAATCTACTGCATTCCAAATGCAAAAAAAAAAAAAGAAAAAGCTCTTTAGAAGTGTTTTTCTGAGCCCCAGGGATGTCCTCTGGCAGAGATGGTCCAGCTGTATCCAGAGAGGGAGGGACTCCACTGCAACTAGGAAAAATAAATGCAATAAAATAAAAAATGACACAAGTGCTGCATCTGTTTTGGTGGTAGGAATATTTAAGGTGTTCACAAGCACATCTCAGGCTCATATTCAAGTCTGGTTCCTTTCTTAAAAGAGAATAAATTAAAATATAGAGCTTTAAATTCTCAGCTGCCTGGTATAATTCCCCTTGCCTTCTGTAGGTGTTATACCTGTGCAATTGGAAGCAGGTTCTTGTTCCCCCTTGCAATTTAACAAGTCCTATTACTGCTCTCAGGTGTCATGATATGAATCTGGGGGTGACAGTGTGGATTTGCGGTGGTGTAACCATGTATAATACTTACCCTGTTGCAGGAAGAGCTGTAGTTCACTTGAAAATAGATACATGTTCAGCTTTTGTCTGTCACTTTTTTTACACATTTTTTTTTCTTTTTTACAGCTTTAAAGAGAATTCACAGTAAGAACTTGTTTGCAAGGCAGAGATCTTCTGTCTGAGGAGGGGATCCAGAGTGTTGAAGCAGATGTTGTGCTGACTCTAAAGGCCCTTCTGTAGGAAAACTGGACTTGGCCCGTGCCACTTCACAAGAAGATCTGGATAGGCCATCAGAAGAGGTAGAGGTCTACTTTTTGCTACAGAGCTTTTGCTCTCACAGAGGTTTAAATCTTCTTGCTGTGACGTGGGTGTTGGTATGTGGGGCACCTTGTGTCTGCTGCATGTACACATATGTACATCGGCCAGTGGAAGGCAAAAGCTGAGACCAGGCAGGGATTTCACAGCCAGTGTTTGTGGCCAAGTCACATTTCATGTACACAAAGTACAAGGAGAACAGCATTTTTAATTTGGTATTTCTAGAGGATTTTTCTTTTTGTTTTTCTAAGGGAGGCACATGAAGCATGAATTTCATCTTGCTGTATCACAACCACCTTGCCCACAAATGAGCAAGGTGGCCTTTCATTTACTTTTCATGCATTTTCATTCTTTATTTTGCTGTAGTTTTTTTTTATCTTGGTGGTATCTCATCGCCTGAGTCTGCTGCCACACACTACTAGTCTGGAATGGATCTGAGTCTCGAGCTCAGTCATAATCTTAGAAGATACAAAAGAGGAGGAGGTGAAAGGAAAGGTGGGGCACATAGAAAAAGCTGTTGCCAACTCCATCAGGCTGCTGAAGCCATCCATGAGATGGATGGGAGCAGCCAAAAGTGCCAGCAAGGAGAGCATTGCCCACTGCCGCTGGGCTTCATGTCTCTAGGACAGCCCATAACTGCGTCGAAGTGTAGGGACACGGAGAAGTAGATAATAACAGGAGGAGATACTGAAGGTGGTGTTTCATACAGTCTGCCCTTCAGGCTGGTCCCAACCTCCCTGTCCCCGTGTCAGCCCACGCAGCTCAAGACCTTTGTGCAGGGCTTAACCTCCCCTTTGCCACAACCTCTGGGCCCACCACCCCAGTCTTCAAAGATGTGACAAAAACAACCCCTAGCTTGTCATGTGAGGTAGCTCAGCTTAAGGAGGAACAGTTCCCAAAATGAGCTTGTCCAGAAGATTGTGGGGGATTTGGGTTGAAAGGAAAAGAAAACAAAATACATAGGGGTTTGTGTAAGACGGTGGAAGGCTGAAAATGCTGCTGTTTCCCTGACTTTCTTTCTTTTTCTGCTAGTTTAATTGGTATCTAGCAATTATTTAAAGTGGCTAGCAATGATAAGGCAAGTATTTACAGTCATTAGCAGCTCCTCATGTTGGAAAATAAGCCTATTGAATATTAAATTAAGACAGACTGCTTAATTAATACCATCTCAGGGCTGTCCTAAAGAAATTTCACTACTCTGCAGGTCTACATGGATGGCAGAGTACACACTCATGAGCTAAACTGCAGGCTTTGAACCGAGCTGGCACGACGTGTTACTGAAAGTGCTAAGATTTGTGTAGTGCAGGCAGTTTGCAAGACCTTACTTCTGCAAGAATGAACGTGTCAGGCTTCCCAGATCTTTTGTATTTATTTATTTATATGTACAGACACATATATAACCTGCCTTTTAGTTAATTAGCTAATGTTTGTAAAGTGCTTTGAGGATTAAGTGCGATATAAGTGCTAATTATTATTATTATTATTATTATTATCTCTCAGTATGCCTTAGTAGACAAGGTCAACCAAGAAGACACCGAAGAAGAACATATCTGCTAATGAAGGCTGGGTAGATTGTGTGCTTTTCTTCCTCCCCACCCCAACCCCAAGAAAAAAAGATGGTGTGAGGCAGTAGGAAGGATTCCTTAATGATATAGGTTGGTGAAACCCTGAGCCAGATTGCCTGGGAACCCCAGTGTCTGTCACTGGACATCCTTAAGAACGGGGTAGACAAACCTATGTCAAGGAGGACCTGAGTGACTAGTCCTGCCTCAAAGGAGCAGGATGCACGGGGTGGTTTCTGGAAGTCCCTCCTGGGCACCCAATATGGTGGCTTTCTTCTACAGTCTGTCAGTTTGATGCTTTCCTGGCTCCACACAAGCCAAAATGCCTGTAAGTCATTTTGTAATGACTTCCGCTAGACCAGGTTGTTCCAAGCCCTGTCCTACCTGGCCTTGAACACCTCCAGGGATGGAGTTTCCACAACTTCTCTGGGCAACCTGTTCCAGTGCCTCACCACCCTCAAAGTGAAAAATTTCTTCCTAATATCTAATCCAAATCTACCTTCTTCCAGTTTGAAACCATTCCCCCTTGTCCTTGTCCTTCTCACTGCTTTGCTTCGCCAGCTCGAGGCCAAACACAAGCTGTGGACAAGTGAGGGGCTGGGTACCTTATTCTACACCGAGTGGGGAGTTTTCCCGTTTTCACATCTCCCTTGCTTGACACTGTGTAAGTGACTGTTAGGGGCACTAAGAGTGATACAGCGCATACGAAGAGGGCTTTTTGGTCTCCTTTATGACATGCAGACATTAACGGAGCAAGGAGGAGGCAGTGAAACGTTACAGAGAAGCCCCGAAGCTTGGCATCAGGCTCCATAGCTTTTGGTCAGACGCTGTCCGTGAGAACAATGAAGCGAATCACACTTCTTTATTTCTAAGCATCTGACTAAGGTTTAATTGCTCTTAAATGTTGATTTCCACACTCGCAAGTATGTACTTCCATGGTAACGTGGGTGTATGGTGTTGTCACTTCATGTGGTATTTGGTTAAGTATATCTCACTATCTTTAAACTTTTTAATTGCTGGCAGGTAGTAACTGGTTCGCAAAACTTCTGTTGGCCAATATTGAACTTGCGTCTTTACCAAATGAAGAGGTATATGATTTTGGCTTGTCTCTTGTGATCCTTCTGATAGAAGATGTGGTGCCCGAATCCAAGGAGTTCACTTGGCCCTGTCGGAATATTTATGCTGAACAGTTAAAACGTTCCAGGGGGCTGAATGCAGGTTTCAGCCTGGCTCATCCCACACCAGCAGCCATCGCTACAACCCTTTTTTTTGTAAACTTTTGTTAAAAATATGGGTAGGGGAAAGAAGGATAATTAGTAAAAGGACTAGACGTGGTAAATATAAAGTACTGCTTTCGCTTCAATGTGATTTTCTTTCTCTTTCACTGCAGGGAATTTTTATAAACTCCCATTTAGCTTAAAAGTCTTTTAAAATTACAAATGACTTTAAATAAATAGGATGAATGTTCTTTGGGCGAGAAAAGAAAGAAAGTTAGTTGAGATAGGCTGGAGTTGCTACTTCTGTTCTTGCAGCTAAAGTTCAAGCCTTTTTATTCAACAGCAAAGCAAACACGTGGGGATGGGGAAAGAAAAGACCTGGGAATAGTCAGCACCAGAGACAGAAGCTGTTCTCTTTCGCTCTCTGGCTGCAACAGTCCTGCCAGCTGCCCTGAGACCTGGCAAACTCAGCTCTGCCGGATGGTTTAGGATGTTGTTTTGTACTCGGTGTTTTGTTTGTGGTCACACAAGCCTTGCAAAAGATGGAGTCTTCTTGCCTGGCGGAGTGAAATCTTTCTTTATCAAAAGGACAGCAGAAGTCAGGGCAAAAAAGAGCAGAAGTAGGGTGAGGAGGGAGAAGCCGCGATGCAAAGCTGGTGCCACAGGATTTCACCAACACCGGTGAAGGGGATGCTGTTGTGAGGGTCCTGCTGCCTTGTTCGCTTGGGTCAGGATCCAAATGATTGCTGTCAGGCCAGTGGAGATGGTGTTGCTGGGCAAGAGGAGGTAGTGACAGTGGGAACCAAGAGGAAGGCACGTTGACTCACTCTTTTATTAACCCCTTACTCCTCATTTCTGGTCTTCCTCCCCTCTTCCCATGGATTTCCCACTTTCCCCTCTAACCTGCATGCTGTCCCTGGAAGGGACATACATCGGCAAACCTCACTGAACTGGGACATACTCACTTAGAGCTTTTTCTGATTGTTATGACTAAAATGAGGTGTAACTGGCAGTTATGCTTCAGTTCCCGTAGAGTCTCTGGACCGCCGCATGGTGAAATCCTGCACAGGAACAAGCGTTGTGGAGTTGGAGGGGTCCCACAGCAGCTGGTGTTGAACAAGACCTCTCTTGCTCCTGTGGAATCCCACAGGAAACCAAGGGTAGAGCTTGGATCCTTCTAAACTGACTGCAGAGGAGGTGGGATGAAGAACGGAACTCTGACTGCTGAGCTCAGGCGGATGCTTGATAGTTCTTTTGCAGATCTTTGTATAGGCACTGAAAGTTTCATCATCGAATCACAGAATGGTTTGGGTTAGAAGGAACCTTAAAGACCATCTAGTTCCAACCCACCTACCATGGGCAGGGACACCTCCCACCAGCCCAGGTTGCTCCAAGCCCTGTCCAACCTGGCCTTGAACACCTCCAGGGATGGGGCAGCCACAGTTTCTCTGGGCAACCTGCGCCAGTGCCTCACCACCCCCAGAGTGAAAAATTTCTTCCTGATACCTAATCTAAATCTCCCCTCTTCCGGTTTGAAGCCATTCCCCCTCATCCTATCACTACATGCCCTTCTAAGAAGTCCCTCTCCGGCTTTCTTGTAGGTGCCCTTTAGGGATTGGAAGGCCTCTATAAGGTCTCCCCGGAGCCTTCTCTTCTACAGGCTGAACACCCCCAACTCTCTCAGCCTGTCCTCACAGCAGAGGGGCTTCCAGCCCTCTGATCATCTTCGTGGGATAATACGCTGAAGGAAGTTACGTATAGGTATAGGTTGCATTATATGTGTGTTATGTTTATGTATAACATACATGTATGTATGTATACATGTAACAAGGTTATGTTGTATGTATATATATGTGTATGTTATATCATCGTATTTTATTATATAATTATATATTATAAGATAATTCAATTATAGTAATTATTGAAAAGTTAATATATCATTATATTCTAATGATATATCATTGTAGTATTATATATAGGTATATGTAGGAGCTCAGGAGGTAGCTTGGATGGCTGAGCGAAGATTAGACATAACTCTGGTTAAAGCTTAGTTGCTCAGTTAAAGTCAATGAAGCCGTCAAAGTGCAAAATGAACATTTTCTTTTCTTTTTCTCTAACTATGTCTGGGTTTTTAGGGTAAATACTTTGGTTTCTAAACTTTTCTGGATAACATACTCTGATTAGTTATCAGAACCAAAGAAAATTTTCCTGTATCAGAAGGGTTACAGTGAATACAGAAAGGCACAGAGAAAAGTGGCGAATGTATGGAATGACTTTGTTATGAGAGATAGTAATTAGTCTGTGTGAAATACTGGTTAGCATATAAAAGTGAAGCTTGGGTGAACCTGATAACAGTCTGAATGGTGGGGAGAAAGTTCCCAGGGAAGGACTTTTACTGCTGTTCATACCACTAGAACTGGAGGGCGCTCCCTGAAATAATTGGCAGCCAGTTTAAATCAGCAAAAAGGAAGTTTTCCTCCCCCCGCTGCTTCCCCAACACCCACAGTGCACGATTGTAGTGTGAAACTCCTTGTCACAGGATGTTGTAGAAGCCAACAGTATAAATGGGTTCAAGAAGGGATTAGACAAATTCATGGAGGAGAAGTCTACTGGGAGCTATTAAACATGATGGTCCAGATGCAACCTCTGGCTCAGGAAGTCCCAAAACTGCTGATTGCTGGAATCTGAGAGGTTATACCAGAGGAGGGATCACTGTAATTGCCATGCTGCTTAGATTTGCTTCTGAAGCACCCACCACTGACCACTGGGGGAGATGGATACTGAGTTGGATGGGCCATCGGTGACTCAGAATGGCTCATCTATTTTTATGTTCTTAATTTTTGTACAACGAATTGAGAAGTTACCTCGTTTTTCTCCCCTCTACAGGCTGAAATTCACTAGTGCCAAGAAATTCAGATTTCTGACTGCTCAGGCCGCTCCAGACATGCTGCTCTGAGCCGGCATGGACACAGTGCAGCATGTTAAGTATAACATATTCCATACTGGCCTGTGTGACTGCCCAGGGCCAAGGGAGCATGCAGCCCAGATCAATGGCTGGATCCACTGCTTCCCTCCAGGTACAAATGCCCATTTGCTTATAGGAGTAAAGATACTCAAAGTTGACTCCAGCCTCGGGGCTGGAAATTCAGGAAGAAAGCAGCTTATTGCTTTCTGTACCTCCTTCCCTGGAGTGAGTAGGGAGGGATTAAGCAGCGAGGTTGGTGGATGGAGGAAGGTTTAGCTGCCTGCATATATAGCACCACCAGTTACTGCTCTAAAAGCTGAGTAGAGAAGCTTAGAGTTAGTGATTTTTTTGCAGTATTGGCCTTGTTTTGTCTGTAGTGGCGGAGGGTTGAAGGTAACCTACTCTAGATCCAGATGCATGACTTCTGTCCTCACTCCAGGTTGGTACAAAGGCTGATTTGATTCAGCCTGACCTGTAAAGAGTAGCGGTTTGTTCACGCTAAGGGATGAACTGAACTGCCTGCAAACCACCTCATTTCCTGGTGTAGCATTGATTCAGGCAACTGGCATGCATTGGCCCAAGCAGACTTGGGTAGACTCTTGGTGAAATTCAAATCCACGCTGCTGGAGCAAAGAAGGAGCTGAGACTCGGCGGGTTGTCCCTTGGGCAGTACCCTCCAGGGTTTGGTCTCGGGAGGGTCTGCCTGGGGCTGGGTGTTGCATGATCAGGCTAAGCTGAGATGCAGCCTTTGGTGTTTGCCCCAGAGAAGGACTTGGACCTGGGGGCCTGGACACAAAACAGCTGAAGTTGGAAGCAATTGGGAGGCCAAGCTCTGCTCTTGAATCCTCTCCAGTGCATGTGTGATTACCCGAAGCCATCTTCCCCTATCCCTTCCCCCTGGCATCCCCTCCCCTAATCTTTCATAAACCTTGCCGCTGGGGATTCGTATATGAGGAAAAAAAAAACCAGGGCAAAAAAAAGCAGAGGGAGGAGGAGGAGAGCTGTACCTCTTCTGCAAATGCAATAATTCAGACAGGGGAATGTGCTGTTAAAGTCTCTGCCTTGACGTGTGTATGTGAAACGTGGCCAAGTTATGGTTTCTGTGGGAATTGTACATTTGAATTTTCTGCCTTTTGTGTGGTTAAATTCTCAACCACAACATTGCATTAAATAGTTGGGCTTTTTTTATAATAGTTGTTGTACCCATAAAGCTTAATGTTTTGCTTCTTTACGAAGGTGGGAGGGTATTTGTGTGTTTTTGTGCTAGGGTGATGACATGGCGGTTTACTTTAAATCGGAGTGCGGAGGATACGCTCGGATTTCTGCCAAAGTGAAAGGAGGGGGAGGGGGCTGTTGGGAGCTCTTTCTAGCGAGAAGGGATGGCTCAGTGACAGGGGTGTACTGCCAGACCAACAGCAATTAGTCTAGGGGACGGGGACGGGCTGCAGGATTTCCTGTTGTGATACTGAATTTTATCTCTAAGTAAGCAATTCCAAACTTGCTCCAACTGGTAGAGCCCACCAGTTTTGTCTGCTCTTCCCCCTACCTTCCCTCCTCCAAATATTTGCTCTACAGCCTCTGGGAAGTGATGTGAGTGACCTTTGTAGAAAAACGGCACCAGCTGTCCACCCATTAAAAACCAACATCACAAGCAGCATTAGTTGCTGCTGTGGTTGGGGACTGTCCGTGCAAGCCAAGCATCAACCTGACATCAAGGTCTGCTATCCCATCAGCCCCTACATGACCCTATAGACGGTCAAGAAGGAAACCTGGGAGGCAGCGTGGGGAAGCTGGCACCACGTCCATTTGCTCTGTACTTCTGAGCCTGCCAGTGCTGGAAGTTTAAATGTCAGTATAGATGAGGGTTGTGGTCCATTGAAATGGGAATTGGGAGGGTTTCACGAGAAGTGTTTATGTTCTAGGTCAGCAGTAGACTGAAAGGTGAAGCCTTAAACTTGACCAATGCATTTGCTTTGCATCGGTGACCAGCAAAAGAAAATGAATGTTTACAGGTCCCATGAAACCCATTCGCTTGGGTTAGGTTCATTATTTTAGCCCTGAAGCTGTCTTAGGGCATCACTGAAAACAGAAATTCTCTCCCATAGCGCTGAGGAAAGGTGGCTAGGCTGGGGAGAGAGGGTGCTTCTTTTTGCCGCCTTTTAGGTATGCTCTTTTTGGATGCCGTTCTCAGACTCATTCTTTGAAAACACAGGTTCCAACTTCATGTGGCCACCAAAAGCGGTTGAACCTTTCAGACCAGGGGCCTGGTCCTGTACAGTCAGGCAGAGCTTGGAGCCTTGCTGGGCCCGTAGGAGATGGAGATCTGGGGATGAAGGGGAAACCAAATGACCAAAGTTTGCACTTGTGGGAGCTTCAACATCCTTTTCCTTCTCCAAGCCTGCTGGCTGGAAGGTGTTATCTCACTTTTCATTCTTGCTTCAGATGCCTAGCGAGTCCTTCCTTGGATTAGCGTCCGTGGTATTTCTTGCCTCAGTGTTCCTGTATGTTCCTTTCCAGCCAAAAAGCCATGGTCCTGCCTGTATCCATACACGTATTTCAAAGCTAAGGTTGTCCTTCTGACCTTTCCCCTTGCCCGTGAACCCACTAACTGTGTCTTCTTGCTATATTTTGAATTTCCACATTTCCTGTGGGCAGAACCTTTCAAACCAGGTGGAGGGGAATTCATTTGCTCTTCCCTTTCCTCCCACAAGGAGCGTTCAGATGCTTTTGCTGCCCCGAGCCTGTACTGAGGCAGGCAAGTGCGATCCTGCGTGGGTAAATCAGTGTTTATCCCCACGGGATGAGCTCAGGGCTCTGGACTCAGACCTAATGGGTAGGTAAAAGGCAACTGGTTTTAAAACTACTTTAAAAGAATGTAAATATATTTCCTGTTTTTACCCACCAGGTCCTTGAACAGCTTGTGATGTTTTTAAAAGGCAAACATCCAATTTCCTTCACTGTCCCCAGAATAAAATCCTGTCCACTGGAGCGGGTGAGGGGTTCGCCTTGTGCTTCAGAAGAGAGGGGCTTCAANTTAACAGGATTTTCTGGCCTGTTTGAGAAAGTTTTCTTCTGCCTCTGACAGCTCTAAGGGCACAGGCAAGGACACTGTCAGCAGGGAAGCGGAGTTTATTGGCTATGGATCCTGTGATTTGGATACTTTCTGCCCTTTTTTGAAACAATTCTTTGGTTTTGAAAGCAAATGGTGGCTATAATATAGTGCGTTGGACACTAAATTTCTATTAATTCATAAAAACTAAAATAGAATCCATTAGGAGTAGTTTGGTATTGGTGTGAAAGGAGATGTAAATTATCTACTATCATGCTTGAAATGCGAAAGCTAATCATGTTTGGCATCAGGCCAGCAACCATTAAAGTAATTATTTTTAATCATCAGCACTTGGTGACATGAATACTCATATTTGTTGATTTACTGTGGAAAGCACTTTATATTGTAAATAAAAAGCTGAGAAAATATACATTTTGTTTTAACAATAATAATTATTATTCGGATAAAAAGACATTTGCTTTTATGAAGCCAAAAGAGTCTGTTTCTGTTCCCCCCCGTCGGACAATATAATCAGCCTGATCTAATGCCTGTCGTATTAAATGGGAAGCCCACCGGCTGCGGTGGGGTGTGGATCCTATTCCTTTGTGAATGCTACATTTCTTATTCCTTAAAATTACTGATAGTGGGTTCTCCTGAACCGCTGCTGTTGAATGACTCCTTTTTTCTGGGGGAGGGACATTAAGTTGCCATAACTTCAAGCTGAGGTGTCCTATGCGCAACCTGTATTTGAAGAAAGACCGTAAAATATTGTAAATCGTCTACGTTACTTAGGTTAAAAATCCCAATTTTATCTTATTTTCATTAGTTTTTCAATGAGGTTGAGACTCCTAATTGCCTAGATGGGTTCTGTAAGTGGAGGTATAAGTGCCTGGCTTATTTGGGAGCACTGGAAATCTTCACCTGTCTTCTACAGGAATAAAACTGTATATGCTGGCGTTGTGTGTCAAAATATTACGCTGAAATTTGGAAGTATTTAATAAGAGGACCAGCGATACATTCAGTAAACACCTCTTAAATATGACTGAAGGTCTGTATTTACCCCAGTGGTCCATCTCCCCAAAATATGTGTGTCTGGGTTGAAGAAAGTATGCCTTGATTTCACAGGCGTAGACTCTTTCAGTAGGAAATATACAGTATTTAGGTAAAAATGACTTAATGAAGCAATCAGGAAGTCCAAATTCAGCATGTAGTGGCTGGAAAGACGGTGAGTATATGAAAGCGATTCAGGGAGGGGAAAGGGTTATTAGCGGGTAAAGCAAAAGCAGCAGCAAAATACTAAGTGTAGGGCTGTCTGTGATTCTAAGGGATGAGGGACTGATTCCTGAGTGTTAATTATAGTAGAATAAAAAGCTTATTACAGGGTGTGAGAGGGCGTGGGAATAGCATATGCTCGGAGTCTCAGAGGTAATTCCATTGCGTGCGTTTTGACAGAGTATTTTGTACAAGCCGGATTGTAAGAGAATGAAATACCCCTAAAAAGGCAAGTGAAAAAGGAAAGCAAACGAAAGCTTTTCCCTCAATTCTCTCCTGAAGTAAGCAAATCCAACCCAACATGGGCTGTTTCCAAAGGCGTGAGTGCATTGCCACACTAGCTGGAGGGCAGCGCCACGGGAGGTGGCCACGTGCGGGGTAGCCAGGAGGGCCGGTGGGAGCGTTGGCTCCCGTTTCTTTGGCACCGCACAGCTCAGCATCTCCACCACAGTGCTCCGATTTTGTCAGACTCCCTGCAATTTCCTTATTCCTCTAATTTTTGACCACGTTACGTGGTGTGACACTGAGTGTAACCTGGCTTGGCAGAGGTTTGATGCATTGCCATGGGTTGTGCTTCCCTGCAGTCTTCTCCTCCTGTCCCCACCCAAGCCCCAGCCTCAAAATGTGGACCTTCTTCGAGCCTCTTTCTGCAGAGTATGGTCTATATAGCCAGCCTTTGAAAGGTCATATCTATTTTATCTAGACCGAGGAGCCGCTATCAGCCTGCTCTGGTTGGGGGCTGCGAAGTTTTTGGGTGGTCACCAAGCCTGGAGATATTGCTGCCTCTTTCCATCTCTTAGTTTGGAGCACAGGCACGTGCGGAGGGTCGTACACGCAAATAATATTGGTCCACAAGTTAGCCTAGGGCTTGAAATTGGGTCTTTCTAGTCTAAAAATCAAGGGTACAAGTGCTTAAATAAAAATGCATCAGTTTGCCCACGGTCCTTACTTGTGGAAACACGGTATGTGATTGTTTTGGGTCATTTCTTAAAGAAAACAAACAAAAAAAAAAGAAACACTTTGTGGGGGGAGGCTTAAGAATGCCTGGTAACTGTTTTTAAATAATCTAGGTCATTGAGTCGCAGAATGGTTAGAGTTGGAAGGGTCCTTAAAGATCATCTAGTTCCAACCCCCCTGCCATAGTCAAAAGATGGAGATCAAAATTTACAATATTGTTTAATTGGTCGTGAAAATAAAGCTCAGTTGGATTTTTCTGAAGGCCCAAATGTAAACAGATAACTGTGGCAGTGCTAAAACAAAATGCTTCAGATTCTTGTATATTTTGATTTTTCCTTGACAAAGCCATGAAAAGTGAAGATATACTCTTTTCTGACAATGATTCATGGAGCAACAATTTAGGTGAATTCATGCTTTACTAGTAATTCTTTAGAAAAGGGAGGTTCCTAAGTCAAGTGGTTCTTTAGAGGACTGTGCCTTATCCTGCAGGCAGTTCCAATAGCAGCTTAACTGATTTCTTATCAAAACTTTAAAAAAAAAAGTTTTTGAAAATTTTTCATGAAACTTTTTTGAGGGAAAAATCCTTTTCTTGAATTTTTACCATTTGGCTACATTCTGAAATGCAATATCCATCACCTTAAAACTTTTCCACAAAATGGGTTTATAAAGCGGACTCTGAAATGGTCCTTTTAGAAAAATTTCAATGTAGATTGCTAACTCGGTTTTCTGGGGTTTTGATTTTATATTTTATATAATAATACAACTTTATAAAACCTTAAGAAAGAAATTGATTTCAAAAAGAAAAATTCGAGCTCTTTCATTCCAAAATATTGGTCTGGTTTGAACTGTTCACCCTACTGTATTTTTTTTTTTTCTACAGGAACATGTCAGCAAATATTGCATGAACTTGTGAAGGACTTTGATTGACTGCCTCTCGAAGTTCTCAAACTTTCTCAAAAGTTTTTCCTCTCAAAGTTTTTCTAGGCACTTCCCATTCACTTTGTAGCCCTTTTTTCAGCTTCACCAAATCTTCCTGCATTAAGTTTTGCTTCCACGGCATTTTTCCCATCTGCCTTCTCTGAAATGTCCCATGTCTCGCTGTCTTGTTTCCTCAGGTTGTTGAACCAAGGTACTGTGTAAATTGTCTTATGAAATTTGCACTTCCCGTGGCTGATAATCGGTGCCCCATCTGGCTCCGTGTGAAATGCCCGCTCCACTCATGGGTGCTCGGTTAAACCCGTCCTCTCCTTCTCCTTATCGGCGTGCAGCGCCCGTCTCTTCGGCTTTTGAAGTCTGCACGCTCAAGCCAGGGAATGCAGGTGGCAGAGCGGATTTGTAGGAAGAAGTGTCAATGTGGGTTACCTTCGACGTTAGCTAGATGGTGCTAAAGAATTTTTGCTTGTCGTCGTTAAGGAGAGCATTTGGCGTGCAGTCCTCCTTTCGGTTCCTGGGCTTAGAATGAAAAAAAGCGACGCTTTTGCTTTGTCCTAAATGCAACATAAGCTGCGGCCGGCGCATAAAAGGCTTTAAAACAGGTGAAAGACCTGCTCCGCAGCACTTTATGAGTAAGGCCTATTGGTTTCAATGACTTCGGTGCGCTGTGGATGAGCCCCAGGAGCCTTACGCATACTTTGACATAAAAGAGGTTTTTGCCGGCGGAGGACTCCCTCTCCTGTGCCTGTTCCCGATCCACTGGAGCAGTGATGGGCTTCCAGCAAGCGGCAGGCGCTTTACGCTTCACTCTCGCTGTGCCTGTCTTGAGAGAGTGAAAATTTCCTCTTGCCTTTCAGAGCTGCATCCTACAGCAGTTTGGAAATTTTTAGACGTGAGTAATTTAGAAAACAAACCCAAACACCACCCCTCCAACTTGCCGTAAGTGGTCTTGGAGCCCAGGTTTCCTTGCTTTTTGAGTGCTGCTGTTTCAGATTAACAGAGTCCTGGCTCTGATAAATACTAACAAAGTGTAACGAATGATCAAAGCTGCATTTACAACCCAATGAGCTTGAAATGATTGATCTGGATGACATAATAATGATAACCAGTGAGACGAGGCATGCGGGACTCTATCCCTCCAGGTCCTGAGAGAAAGGAGCAGGTATTAAAAATGACTCTGCTTCTTAGGTCATCAGGTTATTCCCATTCTGATAAAAGTAGAGGACAAATGCGAGACCCTCACTTTCCCCCAGAAGAGCCCTGCAGCTCTTTGGACTGTTCATATCCGTTTGATAGTAATTTATTGTTTCATACAGATTACAAAGTTTGGCTGATGACCCAGTAAATAAGACCAAGTCATTCATGACTGTTCCCGGTAATACTGGGGTAGTTCAAAGAGTGGTGGAAGTTCAAATTTGTTCTTTACAAAGCCCATGCAAGGCCATAGTCACAGATGTGAAAGGATACGAGTGTGCCTAGGGCATGGACTTTGCCATCTGAAGGTTTCTTGTCATCTCCCAGAAGATTGGCTAGATGATTAATGACAAGATAGCTTGGACATACCATAACTGCGGTCTTGTTTGGAGCTTGACTGCCTCTGGTCCCATGATAACCTCTCCAACAGCAGCGTATCTTCTTGTAGCCTTCCAGAATCATGCTTCCAGCAGTCTTCCTTTCCTCCTACAGGACAGAGGTGCCTAGCTGCTGGCCTTTCATCTGGCAGGTGATAAAGAATGAGCCTTCCATGCCATGGTCTCTTGTCTCTTTTTCTTCTTTTCAGTCTTTAACTGCAAAGAGTACCTGGATGTGCGCGATGCTCACATTCCTCAGCACACCTTAAAGACAACTCCCCCTTCTATAAAATCAACACTACCTCCTCATGAGGAGGTGGCTTTTTCCAGGTGGCCACTAATGTCACCTGTTCGGTGCTGTGGAAGATAGTCTGTTGGTACATGTAGGAGATGCTCCCATGGCATTGGGGGAACGTCTTTGCTCTGTGGGTCTGGTCCTGATGTGATGTCACTTGATGTGGATTTACAGCTGCCAAGGACTTGATAACTTTAGGGACAAATCCTCTGCTGCTGCTGCTTCCTTAACATCCACCAACTTCTCCTGCCTTTCCTTTTTTTCCCCAGAATGTATGGCAATCAGCATCAAGTCGTTCACCCACAGACCAAGGAGCATTAGCAGTTTAAAAATACTAGGCTGAATCCTCAGCAGGACGTAAGTGAACGGTAACACCTTTAAAGTCAAGAGAGCTTTTCTCATTTACGGTCTGAGACTCTCTCAGTGTGATGCTGAAAGGATATTTGCAATATCTATGTTTAGAGGATAATTTCTCGAGGAGGCAGTCAGTCCCTCTGGAAGGCAATTACAGCATCTAAGTATGAATCTGAATTGCTTTATGGAAGAGGCTATCTTTTTTTGCTGTCCCCCCCACCCCATCTCTTTTCCCCTTTACCCCTCCCTGGATCATAAGGACTGTCCCAGGTTAAGCACCTGAAGCAAAGCACTTAACATTTGGCCAGCTGAGTAGTGTCTCATGTCACCACTTTCAACACTAACTCCAGAATTCGTTCATCCAGCCATTCCTCGAGGAGTTCCTCAAAGCAGCTCCATCTGTTTGTCCAACCTAAAAAAAAAACCCCACATTAGTAATGACAAGTAGGAAAGATGAGTATATGGACAGGCATGAGCTCTTTTCTAAAGATTTCTCAATTACCCCAAAGTCCTTTTTACCCAAACAGTGTTACCGTATATGACGGTTGACCTCAGACTTAGTTCTCCGAGCAGTGAGCTCAATTAGCTTTAATACTTTCAACATTTAAATAGTTAACAGTAAGCAAAGTTCTTGAGAAGCGGAGGGGGACGACTACATGTGCGTCTGCTGAAGTTGTCAGGCAACGATGGAAAAAAAAAATAAAATAAAAATCTCTAATTGCTTCCAGACAATTCCTTTTGGATAGGGCTGTGCGAGAGCAAGCGGAGCTCATGCTCTGACAGAAGGACTGCTCCGAGCCAGAAAGGAGGCTGCCACAGTCCTGCCCGGCGATCTCCTCGCTGCCGGTGGAAAAAGGGCTACTTTGCCCCAAACGGCCCTGTTCTCCAGCTTTCCGCAATACCCCTTATGAACGGGAAGCTTGTGGAAAGCTAAAACACCCGGGGCGGTGAGCCAGCAGATCTAGGTCTGCTGCTGACATTCTTCACGATTGTGGGCTCGTCCTGTGGCTTCTCTGCCTCTCCGTTCTCCCCGCCAGTAAAATCTGAGATAAATCTGAGCTGTTGAGCGCCATAGTTTGTTAGCTAATTTGTCCAGATCCTACAGTAGTGAGTGGCATCGTCTCATCAATACACAGCTAAATTCCTGCAAGTTTCGATGTATCCTTAGCTAGAAGTACAACTCTAACACAAATCGTCCTGCTTTGCTGTCTTTCACGTTGTTTTCTAGAGTCTGTTCCTCTCAGTGCTGGCAGAAAATGGGATTCACATATTTTCTGCTGCAATTGGAAAACAAAAACAAAAGCAGAAGGAGCTGGGAGAGACGGCAGTAGAGAGCACTGAGGAAACTTCACTGGCTGCAAACAGCGTTAACAGTCAGTGCCAGAACCGAGGGAGGAGTAATAAGGTCATATATTCTGTGATGACAAGTGGGAGAGCTTCTACTTGAACTACCAGGACTCAGCTCAAACAAGTCCTGCCACCGGTCCGGCCCTGGCTATGATAGACCAGCCTCAAAGGTGACTTTTCAGGAAAGCCAAATTTCTGAAAAGGCACAGAAAAAAAAAACCTGAAGTGACAAGGCAAAGTATTTATCTCTTATTAGATTCCACAGAACTAATTAACTGCTCTCCAAAGCCTCCACCAGCTTCAGCAGGCTACAGCCCTGTGTCGCTTTACTTTGCTTTGGCTCAGCCTCAGGCAATTCTTTATCAGACTTTTCTGCTATTGAAGTGCTAGGCAGTAGAAATGCAGCTTAAAATGAAAGCTCGGTCTTCGTTTACTGTGGCATGAGGTGGTATTATTGAGGTTATTTCTCTCTGGGAAAATCTGTATTGGCCCTTGTCAGTCCTCAGTGAAGATACTTATCTTCGTACTAGTCTGGGTGATTGATCACATCCAGTCGATACTGTCCTGTGCTGATGTCTTTTTCTATCTCAGATTTTTTTTTTTTTTTTAAATCTCACTGTGGAGTTGAAACCACTTAAATATTTTATTACAGAAAATGTAGGCTCAGCATGTAAATTTAGCTGTTGGACTATATTTATATCCATGCACATATACAAACTTTTACAGACACAGGTTTTTAAATTTTATTTTATCTAAATTAATTTAATACTAAACAGTTGGGTTGTAGTGGAGTTGTTAACAGTATATGCGAGCACCAGTTTGTACCAGGACTTAACCAGGTCTCCAGTAAAGCAGCATTGTGGTTTCTTGCAGTTGGAAAGATCAGAGACCATAATAAAAGGAGCCCAGAGAAATAGATGACCCTAACAGGAAAGAGATCCACAGGAACATCTTGAGTGAATTCATTGCTACATGTTGACATTGAGTGGAGAAATGGTCTCAGAAAGCCTCCTTTCATCGTTTATGCAGCAATCTTAGGCAAAGGCCCCTGGAAGCGATGTTGCTCAGGTTAACCAGAAGCTTTGTCTTTCAGATGGATTTCAGAATTTAGGTCACTGTCAACAGTCACTGCAGGGAAGACAGTGGAGGTTCAAGATACTTGTAAAGCACCACACTTCATCTAGAACCTTCCCCCCCTGCTTGTGGCTGAACTGGTGTAATTGAGTTTATGAAGACCCATCATCTGTTTCAGCCGAAAGTCAGCTGGGTTAATTTAAGGCAGGGCTGTCTAGCTGGCAGGGGAGAGCGCTTCAAACTAACCCGGCCATGACTGCTGCAGTCTGGCCAACTGCCAGCACCGCATCTACGAGGACTGGGAGCATTTTTAGCTTCAGCTTACTCTCTGCCCTCTCAACTTCCGTGCTCACCCATGCCGGCTGTGACTCAAGTCTTCCTGCCCCTCTCCCCCTTTTTTTTTTTTGCCATAGAATCATAGATTCATAGAATGGTTTAGGTTGGAAAGGACCTTGAAGATCATCGAGTTCCAACCCCCCTGCTATAGGCAGGGACACCTCCCACTAGACCAGGTTGCCCAAGGCCACGTCCAGCCTGGCCTTGAACACCTCCAGGGATGGGGCCTCAACAACCTCTCTGGGCAACCTGTTCCAGTGCCTTACCACCCTCAAAGTGAAAAACTTCTTCCTAATGTTCAATCTAAACCTGCCCTCTTCCAGTTTGAAGCCATTCCCCCTCGTCCTATCACTACATGCCCTTGTAAAAAGTCCTTCCCCAGCTCTCCTGTAGGCCCCCTTCAGGTACTGGAAGGCTGCAATAAGATCTCCCCGGAGCCTTCTCTTCTCCAGGCTGAACAGCCCCAACTCCTTCAGCCTCTCCTCATAGGAGAGGTGCTCCAGCCCTCGGATCATCCTCGTGGCCCTCCTCTGGACACGGTCCAGCAGGTCCATGTCCTTCTTATGCTGGGGACTCCAGAGCTGGACGCAAACATCCGCCAACCTGTCTGCTTATGTAGATTCACACTTACTTTTACGCCTGTGAAAATGTGACTGTGCAGCTGGCTTGCTCCGAGACCTTGGGCGAGTCATTTAATTCCTCGTACTTGGCTTGCAGATCTCCAAAACCAAAGGTAACTCTGAGAGTCCCGCTGGGATGCTGCGAGGAGTGATGCTGGAGCGTTTGTGCACCACCCTGGTTTCTCCGTAGAGAATCACAGTGTTACAATTAGCGTAGTCCTGCTTTAAAATCTTTCCGTTGGGTGTTAAAGTGCCTATATTTGGAATTTTTACTTGTTTTCAAGGGTGGTGAGGTGTATTCTCCACGCATGATAATCTCACTTTACCTGCATCTTAAAATACTGCTTTTTTTGTTTGTTTTTAAACAGTTTAACAGCAATAGTTTCAAAGTGAGTTCACCTAGGGCAGATCTGGGAAAAACTGAAAGTATGACGTATTACATATAACATATATTTGTAATATTAG
Source organism: Anarhynchus alexandrinus (assembly GCA_008711295.1). Classification (NCBI taxonomy): domain Eukaryota; kingdom Metazoa; phylum Chordata; class Aves; order Charadriiformes; family Charadriidae; genus Anarhynchus; species Anarhynchus alexandrinus. The sequence goes on along the minus strand of VUYV01000183.1, from coordinate 29,669 downwards.
TGAGACAAGTCAGTCAGGGACCATGTGCTTATTACTCCAAGAAGGGATAAGAAGGGATACAGCCCTGCCGTTATTACCAACAAAAAATTAGCCCTTACTGTGTTTAGGGAGAAGTGCTCCAGATTATCATTTACTCCACAAAACACACCCTTTTTTTTTTTAAATCTTGGAAGCTTCCTTCTCAGCCGTTCCAACTTTGACTTCACTTTTTCGGGGACAAAAACCGTCAGGCAGCTTTATAGGATTTCCAGTTAGAAATGATACAAGTTTTAGCACATCTCTTCAGCAAGGGAATATGATGTACTTTATGATCTGATAAAAGTAAACCTGAGGGAGTTATTCCTAAAAGTGCCACTTGGGGTCAAGGATGAGATCACATCTGAGAAGGCGGCAACGGTATCAAATACCTTTAGTAAAACAGTGACATAAAGGGCTTTAGAAAGCTGGCCTGAATTCAGGGGTCCTGATTGGCTCCTAGTGATGTCAACCGTGTGCCTATAATGCCCAGTAAATGTCTCATTCTTCTTCCTTTTTAGGAATAATTGCCCCTTAATAACAGCAACAAGTGACTTTAGGTCTCTTGGGGCGCACTGCGAGCTGACTATAACATGCTTCAAATAGTCAATGGGACCGAGGGGTAAGGAGTGGGAGTTTTTCTTGGGCGGATTTTGCATGTTGGGCACCTTTCTCACCCCATCACAGCAGCACACACGCACCTTTTGGGCTGAAGTTCTTTACCTGCCTTTCTTGGGGCTGCCAGAAGGCTCATTTTCCAGTGCGGTCTCATACATTGCTGGTTAATGAGGAAATAGCATTTCGGCAGTGGAGGAAGCGGCTCCCTTGTTCTCCGATCCCAACTAATTCTTTCTGGGTAACTCCCGGCACCATATACAACCATCTCTGTGCCTTTTATCAAACACAAGTCTGTGGGAAATGGCCATGGTCCACCACGATGCCACCCAGTACAACCAGTCGAGAGAGTAGATTTTGTTCACAAAGCTCATTCTTACTATCGTGGTCCAGTCTGGAGGATGAAGAAGAGAGCTCACGCTTTTGTGGCCAGACGACATTCTGGAGGGAAGGGTTTCCTTCCGTCTGAGGCATAGAAGTAGAGTTTGGAGAATCTTGAGTTTTGCCTAAGCCTGCCACTGATGTTTTGCACGACTTTAGAACAGGCACATTCTCTCTGTGCCTCCATATGTGATATCCTTGATGTAAATATAACCTGAGGTGCTTGGTAGGTTACATCAGGCAAAGCATCGTTCTAAAATGGCCGTGCTTTTTTCCATTACCAAAAGTAGGATTTTCAGAGCATTGTATCATTCCACTGTGCCACCAACATACGTTCAGGTCCCTGTCTGTAACAGGGAGAGGAACCTAATTCCCTACTTTACAGGAACCGTCTTAGAAGCCCACTAAAAGCAATGGGAAATTTTGCTAATGGCAGGTGGGAAACCTATTTTGTTCCTGGGCATGAGTTAATTAGGTATTAGAGTGATGATGAATACCAAACAAATGTAACATGAAGAGCTCCACCGGGGTATTGCTGGACAAGTGTAACTGCAGTATCGTGCCTGACTCCTGCATAATCAGGAATACGGAGGGCTGAGGTTTTCACTGATACCCCTGAATGTTCATAAATAACATGAGCAAACTCCCTCCTGCCTTGTATAGTGATGGCCGTATCTCTCACAGCTTGCCTTTGTAGTAAAAGTCCATCCTTTTAACAAAAAGGTTCCGTGAAATAGAAGATTTCAACTGTTTGGGATTTCGTTCGGTACTCAAGAAAAGAATGAAATTGTCGAGATGAATTCAGAAAGAGAAGGCTAAAAGGTTCTTAGGAAAACTAAGGGATGTTTAACAATGAGTGCAAAGGATAGTCTAGAGACCAGGAACTGTGTATTTTCAGCGTGTAACCTGCACGTAACATCATCTGACCCTTTTGCAGGTACAAGTATATTAAATAAATTGTCATATAACCTGTACAAAGGCAGAGGAAGAGCACCTCTCAGAGCAGAGAGAGAAGGATATCAGTAGTTAAGGAAAACGCCTGGGGGTGGGAAGCAACAGGTTGATTACGAACTTTTAATTTACTTAAAAATATATTACCAATACATGCCTGTGGTCCTCCTCAGTTGGTGTTTTTACAGTTCATGCATGTGTTTTGCATATGAAATTAGAGTAATTTACACCAGCTTGGACCCTAATCTGGCAGTGTTAATTTACCGAGGCTCTGGCTGGAGAGGCGGTTGCTCCAGGCAGACTCTGTCCACCTGAAGCTTGTTGCAATTCCAGAGCCTTTAACTTGTACCCAGGTGTCCGTAGCACCTCGCAGATAACTCAAATCAGACCCACAATACCCTACCTGGCAGTCTGAGCCGCCTCCGAGTTAACCTGGTGGGGTCAGGAAAGGGGAACACAACCTAACAAAGAGCTGTTCCAGAGGGCTGGTGAAGAGTTGGGGTCCTTCCTGATGGTCTTACTCTTTTTCTTCTGCTCAAGCTGGAAGTTGTGCCTGACCGGTTGCTGCCTCCCGCTGCTGGTAGTGTCTCTCGCTGACCCTGGGTTCGGATTTGTTTGCTAAGCTGGGATCTGTAAAACTGCAGTCTAACAATTCTGCCACTTGTTCTAATTTAGTGAGGGGTGAGAATTAACAGATGGTGTCATTATCAAAAGCTGTTCAAGTGTTGAAACAACATAAATCCCACAAATATGGAGAAACAAATACAAACTGCAGTAATTTTTCCGATATCTGTTGAATAATAATCACATTTTGCATTTACACAGTGCTTTTTAATCCACAGCTTTTGAAGTGCTTCCAGATTATAACTGAGGCTCAACCCGAGGTCTGTGAGAGAGACGAGTGTAATATTACTTGCCCTAATGAAGTTCAAGATGCGATGCAGAGTGTTAGAAGCTTACGTTGGAGATCTGCTTGGGGACTCTGGCTTCTCCTCCTGGCTCTGCTACTGCTGTGGCTGAATGGTCTTGGGTAAGTGGTTTAATTTTTCCATGCTCAAATTTCTCCATTTCTAAACCAGGAATGATAATGTTTTGCCTCCTTTGTGAAGTGTTTTGTTTCTGACGGAGGGAAAGTGCTGTGCTGTAAGGTGTGTGGGGTGGTTGTTAACATCATTGTTGTTCTTAAAGAGCAGACGCTGAGGGTGCTACGTATGAAATCCTTGGTCTGGGTTTTCAGAGGGGCTGGGAATTTCAGGGTTCCAGCTGAAGTCCTTCTAAAAGCTTCATGTTTAAGCATCCCAGGGTGAACGCTGTAAAACAAAGGTAGGGTTTTTTTCCTCTCCTTATTGGTATCCTTGCTAATCATTAAAACTTCTTAGGGCCTTGCGTTCCAGCTTTCTGGGTATTAACTCTTCATAGCATTACCAGTGTGTTTCCTTTGTGTTGCCTGTGTTCCTGCAGCTGTAAATGAGTGGTCCTGCAGTTAAATTCAGCAACTAATTGTAGTGAGGAAGTGAAATGAGAAAAAGGTTTGAGCTCACTTTCTCGCACACCCTATTTTACCGCTGTGTGATGAGGCCTTTGAGGATTAAAAGAAATGGATATCATCAAAATCACCTCTGTTGGTAAAGTTGGATGTTAAGGCTTTGTATAACAATAGTAATGGATCTCATAAAAAAAATCAGTTCATGATCATTGTGTTTGAGTTGCATGTTTCAGAAAATAATATTTATGGTATTGATAATATTTATGCTTTGGTTGGCCAAAAGATGGTCCTTTGTGATAAATATCTTGAAGATCTGTGTGTTCATAATAAATATGAATGGGGAGGGAGGAGATAAAAAAGACAAAAGGGGGGGGACACACACCAAACCAGCATTATGGGAGGGGAAGCTCACAGATTAGTCATGGTCAATTCTATCCCAAAAAACAAAGTTCATGTATTTAATGTTTCCTTACTTAAAAACTGTATTCACGTGAGTATAGTACTGGAAGGGACCCTTTGCATCGTTCGCTGGGTTTGTGTTAGTGAAGTGGTTAGGGATTTATTCTCCGTTCCTTTGGGCAAATGTCATGGGATAGCTTGTATCCTCATGGTCTAAAATCCTTCTACTCCTAAAAGGAGTCAGCACTGCTTGAACAGCTTCCAAGGAGCAACCCCTGCCCTGTGGCCACCCCTGGACCCTGCTTGGCCCTTGGTGGAGGGAGCTAATTCACCCCGGCCAAAACTGTGCCAGAAAGTGCCACTGTGCCAACAAAAAGGGGACGGTGCTGGAGCCTATCATAAGCCTAATCGCTGGCTTCACTCCAGCAGGTGGTCCTGTCCTAGAACCCGTTTGAAATCCCCCTGAAAGGTTGGAGTGCGTCTTAGTTTCCAGTGGTGTCCAGGATTGATGCGTTGTGGGCGTACATTCTTTTTGTAGAGAAACATGATTTTAGTCAGGTGTCTTATAAGCTGTCACATTCAACTTGTGTGGCATGCTGAATGATGTCTTCTCCTGCCAGAAGGTCCTGCTAGTGGCCTGATGATGGGGGTAGGAGTGGCAAGGAGACGGCACGAGCCAGGGTTGTTGTGTTGCCCTGTCCGGTACCACGTGGGCATAGTTTGGTCTGTGCTCCATCAAACCTGGGAGGGACTTAGTCCAGGACTCAAAATTGCATTATCTCCCTTAATACACCAGAATGTTATTAACAATGCTTATTTATTGATTCCTTTGGTCTTGGCCAGATGGAAAGAAGAAAGAAAAGACTCCTTGAGACTTTTCTAGCTTTGACACCGTTCTGAGGCTTTATAAATGTGGGTTTCAGTGGCTCTTGATGTGAGTTACTGCAAACTGGCAAACCAGCCTGTAAGCCAGCACAACACAGCCACAAGTTTGGCAACAAATTACCGCTGCCAGATGCCTTTGCTGTTCCTTTAGCTTTCTATGGATTCGAGGCACTTCACTCTTCTGTTTTTTTGTTTTTTTTTCTTGGGTTGTTGGAAATACTTTCAAAGTGGAACACAGTGTTTTGGGTTGTCTAGCCAAAGTTTAGCTGTCCTTTTGCATCTCTGCCAAACTTCCTGTTTTCAGCAAAAACAATTTATTATCTTGCTGGTTCTTTAGACCTGAAAGGATTTGCGAGCACAAATAAACTTCTGGGATTTTTTTTTTTCATGGTCTCTCAAAGAATAAACTCACTTGCTTCCTCTCAATTATGTGGTCTATATTAGCAAAGAAAAGTATTTAACCTTCGGGCCACTAGCAAGATCCAGAAAATGTTTTAATTGTGCAAAACTTCTGCACTCTGAACTCTTAAAGGACAGATAATTATTTTTTCATACACTAGAAATCCTCATTTTCAGGTGGTTGGGCAATAGCATCGCTCTGCCACGTGCACGTTAAGGGCGTTTGGAGCAAGTTAAAATTTGAAATCTTCTAAGAGGTGTTTTTAAAGATTTTTAGTAATTGACTAAGAGAGATTGATATACTCTGCTTGGGAACGCTGTGTTCCTAAAGGCTTATTATTGACAATCCGTGGCCATGTTGTCACAAAATGGAAAAATCTATGATAGTTAGACAGAAACCTTCCTGTTCAGTAGCTCCACCGAATCAGATCTGTAAGTAAGAAATTAGGCAGTGAAGACATCCGTCGTCTTCCCGGACGGAAAGCAAGATGCTGTTGCAAAGCAAAACCCTACTGCAAAGGAACTGCAGAAGAATCTTCTCTCTAAAAACAAAACATATGTAAATTATCCAAAAAGTTAAAAAAATTCAAATCCTTGTCATTCAAACCCAACGCCACTGTAGCGTAAGGGAGCTTAACTAAAGCATGTCTGTAAAATTGACTTCGGCAAGGGTACGTTTTCGGGGTAGCAGGCGGTAACTTGGCATTAGACAGCTGTTTCTCTGGGTGCTCTCGAAAATGATTGTGCATTACCTGCAACTGTTCAGAAGATGTTGAAGTCTTTTTTTTTTTTTTTGTATTGTACTTCAAAGGATTTGCAAATTCTTTGAAGGTGACTTATCAGCTATTAAATGATTCTGAAGGGGGGGGAGAAATCTAAAGCTTTCAAAAAAAATTTAAAGGTTATGTTTAATACTAGTGTTGGAAATGCAGTATAAATCCTCAAAGTTTATGTGTATCACTGTCTCTGAGATGACATTTATCATAGCAAAGGGAGAAGAAACAATTTACAGAGGGAGGGATCTTTTTAGGAGTTTAATGTGTTCCTGTATTATAGGAAAACAAAATAAAAAGAAATTACATTTGAGCAGAAATCCCCAGCTACACAGAAATCCTTTAACAGTTGCAACATCCTGATGGGATGTATGTTGAGAGGACGCTGCTGCTGTTTTCCTAAGGAAAACTGTACTTTTAGCCATTTTTTAGCAGTTTGGTGTCTTTCGTAAGGTGATTATAAAGCAGCAAGAACCCCACAGCACTAAGGAATAGGAAAATGTGAAAAATGTCATTTTAATATGTGGGGGAAAAAAATAATCCCAAAGTCTGCATAATGAAAGTAAAAATGCTGTCACTTTGAATGGGATACTGCTATTAATACTGTTTCTATTAATTATCAATTAATAACTGTAGGAAACTCTAAAAAGTGCCAGGAAGAGAAGTGTGATTTCCCAATTGGACAGATGTTTTCTCTAGAGTCCGTTTTAGATTCTTGCTCCTTTAAAAACTCAAGCCAGGAGTTTTGTCAAGAACTCCGCGTTCATCCTTTCAAAGTGAAAGTGTTTAAAGGGATATTGGAAACAACTTTTGATACCACGAGCTTCAAAGAAGTTAACTGCGTTTAGCATCCTTGGCTCTTGGCTTAATTTGTTAAATCATGCTGCTTCTGAAATGTATTGCAAAACTCTCTGGGGAAATAATTACCATTCCTCTTACTCGTATGGGGGTGTGTGCATATGTTTGTCAGCAGAGGAATTCAAGTCGACGAGTTTAAAGGAAGCCTTTCGTTGAGGAACGCTCAGTCAGTATCCTAAAAAGAAAAGGATGCTGATCTATCGATTCTTGAATAGCGGGGTTGTGTCCTATTGACGGGAAACGCTGCTTTGATACAGTTTTCCTGCAAGTGAAACTCGACTGACCGGTAAGGGTTTGTATGTGAAACAGGGCTGGTAAATCTGGGATTCCTGATCATTTCCATCTTGCCGCAAGGTAGCAATGGGATTTTGGCTTTCAGGGCTATCAGTTGCCAGTCGTTGTGCAAGGAAGAGCGGTTTAGCATCTGGCAGGGCCGAGCCTGCTGTGAAAGCCTTGATTTGGGTTGTCCTAACCTAAACCATTTCCCAAGAGAAGGAGTTTAATTAATGTGCGTACTGTACAAGGGCTTTGACAGAGGGGAAATAAGTGGCAGGGAAGTTCTGGCAGAGTAAGTACCTGGCCTGGGACTGCATTAACTCTCCAGGGAAGGATTTTGGTGGGATGCTGGAACAGATGTGCATCCCAGCACCCCCTGAGTCTCATCTAAACCAGCCCCTGTCTTGGCACAGAGGCTGGGGACTAGAGCACTTCTCCAGCTCTTTAGGAAGGTGAGTGTTTTGTTTCAGACCGGTGGGGATAGGCGCTTACTGGGGAATTTGGGAGTAGAGCCCAGAGCCTCCAAAACTGGAGCCGAGTGTTTCCGTGAACTCTGAGTCTCTTGTGGATGTTGTCCTCCAGTTAGTCGTTAACGGCCATAAAGCTTCCAGCCTGGCCATATACAATATCTGTGTGCAGAGCTTTCTGTGATACACCATAAAGGGAATTGTTTGCATCATTTCTCATCAACTGAACTGAGTTTCTCTCTTCCTGAACCACACGCCGCATCGTGGCATTGACTGGGAAGACGCGTTGACCACCTGGAATAGTTGGAAGTCTCAGTTCAGGAGTAGAAAGCCAAACTGGGGGGTTTCTTAGATCTCTTCTGGGTACGTTTAGCAGCGCAGATGAGAGCCAGTTGTATTTTAATGATTGTCTCCTGCGTACTGCGCCTTGCAGTGTGCGGAGGAAGGGGAAAGGAAAAGGTGGCTGTGGCTCGGCAGCTCCTGGCTTCACTGTCAGCTGCAAGAAGCAGAAGAACAAAGTTTTGTGGAATCCACTGGTGGCTACAACTGACAGAAGCTGGAGCTTCTGACGCGTATAATAAATAGATGAGAAGTGGAGACTGTGGCATTCTGCCCTGCCTTTTGGGACGCAGCACAGCCCTCAGACAGGTGCTGCCTGGCCAGCAATCCCCTGGAGAAGGTGAGGACTAGGCTGGTATCTCCGGTAGCTTGCAGGCTGGCTTGGCTCTTGGCTCAAAACAGAAGTTTTAGACATGCATAAATGACTGTTCGTGTTTGGCTCTTTCTTTTTTGACGCTTAACCAGTGTTCCTAATGAATCTGAGGAATTGCCTATAAAAGTTTCTACATCTGTTTCCTTCCTTAGGCTCTGTAGGCAGTTTGTCAGTTGTTGCTTATATCCCATTTGGGGTGTGTGTGGGGGGAATACTGTATTTATTTATATTTATTCAGTGTGTCTGGAACCTATCCTGGACTTAAAGCACCTCACAAAATTTTAAAACAAGCCATTAACAAAACCTAGATGCACCGGTTTCATATTTCAGTTCATCCCTTTTTCCTGGAACCAATTTTTAATTAAAAAGTCTTCCCCCCCCCNAAATGTGAAACACCTTGCCGCAGTGGCAGAAATGCCCACCTCCCCGAAAGTGCTCCGTCCCACGGTTGCTGGAAGTCACCTTGCAGTGGGGTGCAAACCTAGGTGTGACAAAAGACGAAGCACACTGTATGGCCCAAGCTTTGAGAAACTAGGACTGGAAGAGCACTTTGTAATCAAGGGACCTTTAGGAGATCCCATTTTCAGGTGCATGTGTCTTTGCTAAGTTTCTCACTTTGACGTGCTTTCTGCTTCCAGGTATCTACTCTAGACTGCAAAATTTCAGCTGAAGCAATCCCCCAAAATAGGGCTGGGGGGGTGGAGCCGGGCAGGGGGGAGGCTGGAATGAGAGTGTTTTGCAATAGTAGGAGAAAAAAAAAATAAAAAGGGCAAAAAAAGCCCCCAATTCTGGCGATCTTTTCTTTAAAACTGCATGGCACGCCCATGCTTTGGAGCAGAGGCATGAAAGCTGGCAACGAACTGGCTTTTGTTTCAAGGATATGCCTTTTGCAGTTTCTGTCAAAATCCACCCAAATTTGGCAAAGCTGTCAGGCTTTTAACAAACTTAGTTCATGTATATTCAGCAGCAAGGAGTTGGATTTTAGCAGTGCATAAGACGCTCTGCCCAAAAAACCGAAGAGCCTCTGAGTCAGCTGCAGGGTGGGAGGTGAAGATGTGCTTTCCATGAGCTGCCCATTTCTCTATGGCTTTTAGAGGATGGTGAACGCTTGCACAAGAAGCCTACACCTCTGTGTCAGCCCTCAAGACTGCTGGGGGGGGAGGTGGGGTGGAGGGAATAAAAGAAACTATACAGTTTGGATGCAGAGGAGAAGAATAGGAGGGCAGGCAACGTGAGACCAGAAGCCGGGGGTTTGGTTGGAAAGGTGAAGGACTGTGAAGGTGGGAGAGATGGAGCAGAAGGACGATGAGCCCTGGGGAGGAGTTGGCAAAGGGCAAGGGCAGAGAACTCGGGCTGGAAAGGTGGGGAATAAGGGAATGAGGTCAGGAGATGAGGCCAGAGCTTGGAGGTGCAGGGACAGGGTTGTAAATTAAGGGATATGGCTTTGCAGGGGTGAGGGCTGGCTGGGGAGGAGAATAGAGGCAAGAGTTGGGTTGAAGTAGGAGAAGCTGGACAGGGTCTACCTTCTGTTATTCTCTCACTAAAAACTTCATCTGTGCTAACTCCAGGTTAAATGTGTTCCATTAAATAAAAATGCCAAGTGCCAGAATGAAGGTTGCCCTAAAAATTCAAGCATCACTGCCTTTGATCACGTTCCCCTTCTCACGTCAGGGTGTATTCTGCAGGAATCAGAATTTAAGGTATTTGGGCAGGTTCTCAGCTAGTGAGAATTAATATAGCTTTATCAATAGCTCCGTACTGATTTATACAGATAGCCTGGTCCCATAAGCATCTTCCCACCTTGGTTATTTCCTAACATGGCTTGTGCCTTTAAAGGTAATAAAGATGTGGTCCGGTACTCTCAGACCTGTCAGGAGACTGAGGTTACTTATTAGTAGCCAAGAGCAAAATCTTTTTCTTCCTCTGTAAATTATCTTCATTTTACTGTGTTTTAAAATGCATCACTTGAAAGTCTAAAATATTTGACAGTCTGTAAATGTATTCGAACTACTGCTGCATTTAGCAATGGTCAAATATCTAGCTATATATTATACGCTGTCACATATATTTAATATACGTGCAAAAATGTCACTAGATAGAATAGTTATGTGGAAAATATTATAATAAATGTAAAAATTGTCATCATCTACTGATGAAAATGACCCTAATTTATTTGGACCACTGACATGCTTATATATCTCTGCCCTGACTCTTTATTCCATAATTTTAATAAATAACTTAGTTTTACTATTTGTTTGCATCATGCGCAATGCCCTGGGATGAGGTGGGACTTGGAATGCAGAAGGTATCAAGTCAAAATTAGTGGGTGCTTTTCACTTACTAAGTATAGTGAAGTAAAATTTGAATGAGTTTTAACGTTTTTGAATATTTAAATGCCCTGGGATGTCTTGTATTTATGGGGGATTATTTTTTTTTATTAGCTTCTTTGTGTATTTTCTGCTTTTTCCTGTTTCGGCTTTGCATAAACTTTGAAGATAACTTTCTACCTGAGACTTCCTATGAAAGGGAGAGATTTTAATTTTTTTTTTTTTTTTTCCCCCTCACTGATTTCTCTAGTCCACATTTGACTCCCCGTTGCTGTAATGTTGTCTCGGGACGCAATCCAGCAAACATCCAAATATTCTGGCAAATGCTGTGGTGCTCACATGGGAGGTCAGTGGACTGCTCCTTGCAGGCAGTGGGTATTAAAATACAAGATACCAGTGAATCTTCCTGAATGGGTGCGAGACTCGTGGTATCAATAGTGAAGTAACAGTTTTATTTGCTTCTGTGTTCTCGTTGTTTCTCAGCCCACCAGCTTTAACTCTCTTAGTAATGTACTCTAAGATGTTCGGTACCAAATATTAATATCGGCATTATTACAGTGTCAGCAGTTCTCCGGTGTTAGCAGATATATTGTTTTCATTATATAAATCTAGTCCCCGCACTCTCCGTTTTCCAGTTTAATTAATCCGCTGTCACACCAACATTGCCAAGAAACCTGTAGCTATTTATAGAATGGTGTCGTGTGTTAATACACAAAAGATAAATATGACTTGGAATGTTACAAACTGTGCTACAAGCGGGATTAAAAAGTAAAAAATTAATTTAACTCAATATTAGAAGGTGTGGGCCGCCTTTAATGCATTTTACCCTGTGAAAAATGTTAAATGTCATTAAGTAGATAGCAGATTAGTTTAATTTTGAGTTTGTCTTGACCTTCAGGACTCTTAGACTAGTGGCGTATGTGGGTGTGTAAGAGGAGCCACAATCAAGCGAGCTGGGTCAGCATGAAGGTTGGCCATGGCTTTGTAGAGTCCACGGGATGCACCGGGAGGCACATTTGTGATAGCGCAGCAGGCTGCTGCCGTTTAGGCTCCTCTCACACGTGCGTTTCTAAAGAGGAGCACAGGCTGGAGGGGGATTAAGCAGGGCAAAGCTAACTTCAGGCACTCTTCTGTGCAGCAAGAATGCGACCCACGGGGATAAGATGCTAAAACTTCTTTGTAAAGAGATATTTTTGGGGGAGAAAATATTTTTGTTTGCTATGCAGCAACCTGGATGGGTAAGTTTTCACCAGTGAGCAGCCAGCGTTTTCCAAGAGCCACCATACAGTAAGAGGGGAAATAATCCCACAGTTCCCCCAAGGAGTCCTGATTCTGGCTGTCCTGAGCCAGAGCTGCTTGTGTCGACCCCCCGCTGTATAAATGTCTCAATATTGAAAGAGTGGCTTCAAAGAAAACCGGGAGGTTAACCTCAAAATATTGGGCAGAAAAGGCTTGTGTGTTATGAGTTTGGAAACTTGTATTTATGCCAGAACAGGAACGTTTCCTGGTGGTATTGCTTGAGGCCACGAGTTTGCAGGCTAAAGGCACCTGGAGCTGGCCAGGGCTTGTATCGGAGGTGTCTTTGGTCCTTCTCCTCATCCCTAAATCCCTCGGGAGTTCTCAGAAAATATTTTAGTAAAGATACCTTCAGATTGGCTACTCCCCAAACAGGGTTAGATGTGCTGGTGAGTAGAGGGTGCTGCCGGGAGGAATGATGCAGGTGAAGATGCCGGCACGAAGGCAGGTTCGGATCTGCTCTGGGTAAGAATGTCAGGCAGGGAGTGAGCAGTGGACAGAAGGAGGGAGGGAGGGGATGAGCCAGACACCCTTCGGCATTATTGGGAGGCAGAGGTGAAGTGGGAGAAGACCTGTGCTGCCTGTAAACCCTTTTCTGTGAATTTCCCAATTCCTTTTAGAAACCGTTTGTGCTTTTGGCTCCTGGGGTGCCGTGCTTTGCTGTTGAATTATGAAACACAGGGGCTTCCTCCTTGTTTTTAATATCCCCTGACTCTTGTATGTGATGAGTGATAGTTCTTTACATCCCTTCTGTATGCTGTTCATGGTTTTGCAGACCTCTACTGATAACGTCCCCACAGTGTTCTCTACTCCGAGCTGAAAGATCCTTACCTATATAGGCTTGTCTTGAAAGCCGTTCCACATATCCTCCTTGGCCTTCCTTATGTGTTTTTGTGTTCTTGTATATAATGTTTTGGGGGGTTTTTTGAGATGAGTGAGCAGAGCTATATCCTACTTAAGAGACAGGCTGCAGGTTTAGGTAATGTTCAGATTGTCCTTTTGGTTCCTGTTCCTTTCCTCAAAACGCCTAATCCTCATTTTCCCTCATAACCTCCACTGAGTGCTCCTTTCCGTGGACTGCCTACTTAAGCCCCCAGACCTCTTTCCTGCATAATTATAGCTAACTTAAAGCCTATCCCTGCGTATTTATGACTCCAGTTATTTTTCCCAAGCGCGTTCCTTTGTGTTTATTGATGTGGAATGTCATTTGTCACTTTATGACTGAGTGCAGAGAGTCCTTTTGCGGCTTTTCGTGGTTACCTTTAGTCTGGTTGCTGATAGAAAAGTGTTGAAGTAGTGAAATGATTTACCCCCTTTCCCAGACCATTAATGAATATATTAAACAGCAGTAACTATTGGAGAACTCTTTTGAAACTTTCCTTCCACTGTGAGAAATGAACACTTATTACTGTGTTGTTTCTAGTCTTTTATGTAGTTATTAAAACCTCTTGTTGTGCTTCTGTAGAAGGACTTTGAGAGCATCTAGAAGATCAGAGTACGCTATATTGCTTGTATCACTCTTATCCACACTGACTGACCCCTTCGGAGGGCTCTGACAGAATTGCGAGGCATGACGTTCCTCCACAAAAGTTACGTTGGTTCTTCCTCAGCTTATCATGTTTAGCCTTATCTTGAATTCTTTATTTTACTTTCTACAGCTTTCATCCAGAAATTACTTACTGCCCTGTATTTCTGCCAACGTTTTTTCTCGGATTGATGGTATATTTGCCATCTGCAATGTCTCTGGCACGGGGTGGATATAAATGGTAGAGTTACAGTGCCAGTAAGCGGGATTTTCATAGTCTGGTATTTGAGTTCCTTTAGGGTTCTTTGGGGAAGCAGAAATGAGAACTGATGTGGTCACTTGGCTACTGTGCCTTTAAGAATGAAGAATTTTGGAGAAAATTCAGTGGCTTTGTGCAGATGATAAAGTGTTGGACTTGGTTCATCCTATAGTCTTACTCTATAATGGCCAGAGGGGCTTTTAAAACAAGATGAATTTTTCCTTAATATACTAGTACATTGCAAAAAAACCCTTTGCAAACATTGATTTAAAACAAATGACTGTATTTACATATGCAAAGTAAAAAATCAATTGCATTCTTAATAACAAGTATAGGGGAGTAATCATATTGGAGAAAGTGCTTGTGGCGCACACTCTCTTCATTTCTCTGTTTAATACCCCAGCTGGTTTACTATTTCACATTTTTCTTCAAAATACTGAAAGCGGGAAAGCTACGTTTCTACATAAAAGGGGTTGAAAATATTTTGATTTAACTTGAAGGCATTCAGGAGCAAGCAAATGCCGTCAAGTGTCTTCAGCCAGTAGATTTCAATTTGTATTTAATACTTGCATAACTTAAACATTAGCCAGGAGAATTTTTAAGCTCTTTTTTTTTCTTTTAATTTGGCTTAAAAAAGTAAAAAAGACTCTTCCTGGACTGAGATCTTGTATCTCAAGTTTCAGACCGAAGTAAACTTTTACAGCCGAGTTGTAAAATAGCAGTTTATGAGACAAACGCTGCCAAAACTTTAACTATAACTGTGCCAATCTGCCATTATAATAATCCAACAATAATCATGGTCCATTATATTAAATCACTCGCACAGACAAAGGCTGCTAACCTTTCCAAGTGGGAAAAAATGTTCCTTTCAAATCGGGGATAAATTCCAACTGAGAAGACCAAATGCTCCAGCCTTTAAGTAGTGAATACATTTACTTCTCCCCAGGGCTCAAATAACCCAACATTTGGTAAATGTTTAACAAGGAGGAATTCTCCCTCCCATTTGCCCTTTTCTCATATACACTAGATTAACAAATTTAGTTTAACAAGAAGATCTGTGTTACCCCCTGGTATCCCTCAATTAGATCCTTCCTCCCGTTATTGGCGTATCATCCCAGTCCATTTGTTTGATAAGAGGACCCGAGGTAATTAACTGCGTGGCGTAAAAAGCGTCTCCCATCAGCCCTACCTCTTACACAGACGAGTCTCCCACATGTGTGGAAAAAGTGGTTTTGCTGTTGCTCTTTCCTTTTTGCCTGTATTTTTTTTAAGGGGATCTCCTTTTCGTAGCGTTTGCGGAGGTAGTTTAAGTGAGCATGGCGTGTAACTCTTGACTCCGGTTATGCCTCCCTGCAGCACGTCGGGAACTAAATCAAAGCCTCCGCAGGAATTCGCAAATCCAGCTTAGAAATCTCATATTTAGTCCTGGATAAATGAACATTGTCAAGGACAGAATAACTGCAGGCGCTCTGACACATTCAGATAGTGGTGGGAGGCTGTGCCTGCGCCGGCTCCATGGTGTCATTGATTCCTCTGTTAGCCTTTTATTTATTTTCAGCTGGGTTTTGCCACATTTGGGTGCCCTGGTGGTGTTTCCTGTTGTGTCTGATGAGCTGGATGGACGGCAAAACTGTATGTCCAGCCTCACACTGATGAACAGGTTTGAGATTTGATGAAACCTTCCCTGTTGTGGGTTTTGTTTTGTGTTGTTTTGGTTTTTTTATTATTTTCCTTCAGTTTGTGAAATGAGTGGGCTTATGCTGTAAAAGGAATTTGGGGCTCTCCTGGTTTTTCCTGGGAATGTGGTGGAAACTTCAGAGCTACAAACTTTGTCCCAAGACATTGAGAGAGGTTAATGCCTGCGAGGGCTGTGGGGAGGATGAGAGGGAACCGAATCCTGTATATTGGTGATCTGAAGTGCACCAAGCAGCTGCATTTAATTCCAGAACTAGAGCTTTTACCTATGTTTAACACTCAAAAGGCGGTGGTGACAGCTGGCAAAAGTCTCTAATGCTTTTAACAGCAACCGGTGTCGCTGACGAATAAAGTGCCTTCCCATGCTTTAATCAGAGGCAAGACCTTATGTCTATTATTGAACCCTGGGTAGAGGATTCTCCTGCAGGGCTCGGTGCGTTTTTGGGTGACTGTGTGTACAGTTATTGCCACCGCGTTGTTTTGTGGCACACATAGGGTTTCCCTCTGATCCAAAACCTGGAGTAAAGTCGGGCAGCGCCGTCGGTGTGCTGGAGAGCTGAGGCGGGAGCTCCATGTTGCGCTTCAGCACTGCGGCATTCCTCCGTGTGCCACCGACTTTCATCACTTCGCTGGCACTGAGGGCTCCACACCTGATAGTGCTCAGTGACTTAAACATCCATGTCAAAAGAGCCCTGGGATCAGCTCAGGATTGTAGTGATGACAAGGGCTGCGGTGGTCTGGTTTACGGTAGGGCCAAGCCTGCCGTTTGGGTTGGTGGCACCCCAACTGAGCATGGAGCCATCGTCATTCCAGGTGGCTTCTCCCCAGCTTCTGGCCGGCTGACCTTCTGGTAGTGATGTTTTTGGAGGACTTGCTCTTGTCATTTCTGTCTCTGCCACCTCAAATTAGATAACGGCAGCGTGAGACTTTAGTCAGGCTGGCCACTGGAGCTGATGGTGAACATGATAACTTGCTCCTTGCATCATACACATCACCAAGGGCTTGATGCAGCAGATGGGGATTGTGCCGTCATCTCTGTGGGAGAGGTCTCGTATCCCAGGAAAGCACAGCCATGTTGTTCCTTCGGCTTCACGTAGAGTGGTTTAGGATTTACCCTCAGGTAAAGCAAGCACCTCACCTGTGTCTGTGCCTTATTGTTTTGGCTGTGATTGCCAAGGTGATGGGTTTGGGGAGAGTCCTCAATGGAAAGGAATTTGCTCGTGAGCTCTGCAAATATGTTCACTTCTAAGGAGTTTATGCGTGAAAGGGAGGGTCTCTCAGATGAAGGCATGTTTTATTTGTAACTAGCTCCTTTAATTGTTGGCAAAGGAATAAATTCTCACTTACTTGTATTTGTATGAATCAAACTAAATGAAATAACGCAGCCTAGGTGCAAGAAGGCACCAGAGGACTCATTTGGATAAATAGCGCTCTTCATTCTCAAGTTATTCCCACAGTTGTTCTGCTGTACTGAGACACGAGAAAGCAAAACCATTCAAGTGCTTCAGTAACGCGAAGGAAACGGGTTCTGTGGGAGGACGGTATAACAGAACTGTGTCACAAGATAATCACTCCTCGCTGCTACACAAATGCTGCGGTAGAAATGCGTCCTTGTCATAAATGTGCAATTACCAATGTCTTCATACTTTGATCAAAAGATAAATACCCAGATGACAGAGCAAAGAGCCTGTAACCAGCTCCTTGTATACACCTGCGATGCTTCCCATTTTGCTCTACTGTCTTCCCAATAAATAAAAAAAGGGAGTATTTCTAAATGCCTGGGAAAAAACAACTGTTAATAGACATGTGTGTTCATTTAAGGAATCACAGAAATAAAAAATATTTTTGTGCTCAGCAGATCATTGTCACTTTTGGGGCTAATACAGTAAAAATGAAGTTGGATCTCCGAATTCCCCATTCTAAAGGGTCAGGCATTTCAAGATGCTACAGAGGTTTTGTTTTCTAAATCTGCTTTGCCAGTAGCCTGTCTGCTCAGCAGCTTTCCTGTCTGCTGTTTGGCTGGGATGCTCTTTTAATTTAGGTTCAAGCCGCACTTAATTCTGCAAAATGCCAGAAATTGCCTGCACATTCTCAAACTCTGGTAAAGTCAGCGAGCGATGGAGATACTGGGGACCTTGCAAAATGTTTTTTTGTTTGACTAGTAATATTGTTAGATGGACTTTAATCTCTGCGAGGTCATGAAGTGACTTCTGGGTCTGTTTGTCAAGTGAGGCTCAAGTTGCTTTATGACAGCCCCTATTTATGCACTTACTGTACACTGATGTCTACTGTTGAGTGGACACAGCGGAGGGCAAAGCTGTCCACTTACCTTCCTGGGTTAGGTGGAATGGTTTGGCTGGAGAGGAATATCGCTCAGTCCCAGGGATCGCTGAATGTGTTTTTCCAAGGGGACTTCCCGCAGCGATTCTCCCCGTGGGCAGAGGAAAGGACGTGAGGTCCAGAGAGCAGGAATTCAGCAGTGTGAGCACAGGCTGGCCTCGGGGCTTGTGGAAAAGGAGACTTTTCCTGGTGGCCCAGAGTTTGCAGCAGCTCAGGAACCTAATGAAGGATAGAGGGGTTGAGAGCCACCTCGTAGGGAAGGACCTGTTCTGTTAGGATGGGGCCATTAGTTTACAAAGCCCTTCTTTATTCTGTGCTCGTCTCGCTGATTTTTAGCTATTTTTAAAAGTCAATTACTCCAGTTTCTGTTCTGATAGCATCTAGTGATAGAGCTAATGAGTGCCTTTGGAGTTGCTGATGTGTTAGTGGCTGTTTAAGGAGCAGGTTCAGTTCTGGCTGACTCGGGGCTCCTTTGGATGTGCTTGAAGTCACACTGGGCTAAAACAAGGAAGGTGTTACATCTTTCCACTGCTCTCTGCTCCTCTGGGAGCTCACTGAGTAGAGACCTAACCAGACCAAGTGTTGATCTGGTTCAGTAGCGTAAGATTGAGGAGATGCTAAAGGAGTCTGGCAGTGAGCCTTGGACCATCCTGCGTTGGGGCTGAAGACCTTGTGCAGGTGGAGGAGGGTCAAAGGGATGTGAAGCCCTTGCTGTTTCTCCAGAGCGCGACGTTTCATTGCCTCCCCTAAGAGTGAGCCATGCCGTGGTGGTGCAGGCTAATTCTGGGAACAACTGTGTATTTTGTGCCGTGAAGCCAAGCCACGCTAGGGAGAACTGCCATGAAGTTGGGCTTATGCTGCCCATGAAAGGTGCTGGGATCTCTGATCATCCAGACAGATTGACAGAAAGTTGTCTGGTTCTGCTCAGAGGTTGCCTAAGTGCTTTCCTGGAAAAGTGGGGTTTGTCTGAGAAAATAGTGTGAAAGATCTATAGGGAAATTCAGGCTTTCCACTCTCTGTGTCCTATAGAAAATGGCAGTTTTCCAGTGTCACTTGTAAACGATCCTTTCCTTGATGTGCAACTACATGGCAGAGAATTTGGTACAAGCTTTTGAGTTGTGCTGAAGGCCATGAAAACATGAAAAATTCCTTTTTTGGTTGCAAGAGCTTGCTGTCTAGCTTGGTGTGGGTAAGGCTGTCCCATCTTTGCCTGGGTTTGTTGAATCTGTTTTTAGGTATAGGTTCAAAAATATCTTCCTAACTGCTTCCAAAAGGTCAGTGGAAAGCACTGTTTCATCACTTATACAAAACACTTTTGGGGGGGTGGTGGGGAAGAATCAGAAACAAGTTGTCCTTTCAACAAACATACTCAAAACCAACCACTCTCCCTCTGCTCTGCTGTGAAAATGCCACAGAACTAGTGTGTTTTCTTTCTTTCTCTCCTTTTTTGATACCTGATTTCAATACAAAACCATGTGTTAGGCAGGGTTTCCAACTACCACCACGCTGTCCTGAAACCTCGTTGACCTCATCAGCTACTCCCCAGCCGTCTGGAGCCATGAGACGCTGGGGCAGCCTGGGGAGAGGGGATGGAGCTCCGTTCTGTGTGCTGCTCGGAGCGCTTCTATGCAGCTCTATTTTTGGCTCCTCGCTTGCTGCCTGATTAAGTAACACATAGGAAATAGATTTCAGTCCAAATCTGAATCATAGAGCTAGTAATTTAAAAAAAAAGAAGTGGTGTGTGGAGGTTTTTTTTGTGGTGTTTTTTGTAGTTTTGGTTGTGTTGTTGTTTTTTAAATCCATCATGCTCGCTCCTTTCTGTGTTGGTTTGCCCCAAAGGGGACGCTCAGGAAGTTCATTGGAATATTGGAATTAGGTACGAATTCGCAGTGCGTGAGCTGCATAGACACCCTTGCGCAGAATGAAAGCTGCCTGAAGTTGGCTTAGTTTTGAAAATGGATTTAGTCCACCCTAGGTTTCCGTAAGTGTTTCCTTGCTGAGATGTAATTAGCTAATTAGCTGACTTAACTAATCCTGCTTTAAAATTAATTTGGATTACTTTCCTTGGCTGGCTCCAGAGAGACAGAAGCGCTTAGCTCTCATGGTAACTAATGCTATCGAATTCTGGGAGGACACTGCGTGTGCAACAGTACTTCTATAGCATCCCGTCTTTTGAGCCTCGGTATTGGGATGGGGAACAAAGAGCTGCATGAGTATTACCTAATCTAGACTTGCCATTCAGTCTGTGCGGTTAACTTCCAAAGTTGTTACCGGAGCCAGGATTTGCATTTCAGGCACATCTGACCTTTTAGTTGAGCGGTCGGGGCTCTAATTTCAAGTCAAGCCATAAAGTATAGGTAAAGCCTTACGTTTCTTTCTAAATTGCCAGGTTTAAGTGCTGGATGCACAGCTAAAGTCTCCCACATCTTTGAAAATTCACAAGCAGTCCAAGTCAAAAGATTTTAATTAATGAATAAATTAGATCTAGCATCAGTGAAGATGTTAGATCTCAGCCTCCAGCAGGGGAGGAAGAGGTACCTAGACAGGATAGACGTTCCCTTCTTGTGTAGGCTCTGATGAATCACAGTTTTTGAAGCCTTTCCTGAACCATTAGCTTTTTTTGAGAATCCACTGAGAATGGCCTGGAAGAGGGTAGATGGAAGGCATGTACTTTAATGGAGAAAGGAAAAGAGATTAAACCAGATGAGACTCCTCTGAGTGCAGAACTAGTTGGTTAATTGTATCCAGAGTATCGTTATCAGCATTTCCCTATCCAATTGGAAGAATGCGATGTGTAATATTCCACAGCTATCTGTCCTGCTTCCAGCTCTGTTCAGTGTTCTCATTAATGACTTGTACAGCGCAGTAGAGAGTATGCTTATTAAATTTGCAGACAACATGAAGCTATAACGGCCTGCAAATATACTGGAGGACAGGATTAGGAATTTAGAAAGGCATACACAAATTGAGGAACTGGTCCAAAAATTGTAAAAAAAAAAAGAATGAAATCCAGCTGGGGACTAACCTCACAAGTAATCAACCGCATGAGCGTGGGCTCCATAACTACTGGGCAGGTGACAACACTGCACGAAAGTTTTGGTGAAATATAGCTGGATCACAAACTGAAGGCAAATTTTAAATAAAGTCATAGTATTGTAAAGAAAGGCAGTCCTTGTACTAGGAACTTATTAAGCGTCTAGCTCTCAAGACACCGTATCTACTACTCAGCACTGATAAGGTCTCAACTAGTTTTGCTCCTATTCTTCAACGAATGTGGGTTAGTTGGGAAGAGTCCAGAGGATAACACTGAGAATAATCAAAGGTCTGGGAAGCACGGCTTATGAGGAGGAATTGGAGGGGAAGAAAAAAAAAAAAAACAAAAACAAAACAAAACACTAAAGTTCTCTTGTCTGCTGAGGGACACTATCTGCGGTTAGACAAAGATATTTTCCAGTACGTTAAAGGCTTTTGAAAAAATTAAATTACCTGTTTTACAAGTTTGTGTTGGGGCCAAAAATCACAGCAGGAAAGTTCCAGATTTAGATGCTAGGAAAACATCTCCAGAAATAATGGTAGTGGTGAACTAGAGTAGATTGCCTGGGGAAGCCATGAAGTTTCTGTTACTGGTGGTCAGTAGGAACAGGTCAGAAAAGCATTTATCAACAAGGAAATGAATATAGTCACCCCTGTCCTGTGGGATGGCTGGGGAAGGATGCATTAGAGGACCTCTTGAGGTCTTTTACAGTCTTGTGATTTGAGAGCAATCAGTACTCAAAATAATATCTGGAGGCAGCCGTTGCCCACGTAGATGTTTGTGCCACTGTTTTAATCTTTGCAGTCAATTACTTCAATTGTATTATTTCTAGATTCTCTGTGGGTAGATGGGTCAGGATCAGGACGCTCCGAGAGCAGCTCAGGTGCGTACACATGGATACCCGCTTTCCAAATGCAGCACTGTTTTCTCTAAAGCTTTGTTCCCAATCATATTATTGAGTTCCAAAGAGAATCTCAGACAAGAACTTGGCAATATTTTTTTTTCCTGTCAATTTTATGTTGGATTTGGTAAACCGTTTCAGTCAAAAAGCTTCATTTTGATGTTTTTTGAGCAAAGCGTTCTGATTCTCTGTGATGGATTGGCAAAGAATCCATCCCTAGTCAAAAATGTGTGCTCCTTGTGCTGTGTGGTTTAGGCATTTTCTCCCAGCTTTGCATAAAATTGTGCTTTAAGTCAAGGAGTTGGAGATATGAGTCTGTGTGCCACGGGCTATGTGTTCTGGCCAATTCTCCACGAGTTTGAGGGATCAATGTTTGTGTAGTGTCTACAGTAATCTTTCATTTTTCTTGTTTATGAAATAAAACTAAATGACAGTTTAAGAACATATCTTTGCTGCATTAAACACATCTAGGACTCTATTTCAGACCCTCTTGTTCTCTTACCACTTACCTTCTACAGCTGTTACCTCCCCATAAAGCCAAAAGGCTGTGTAGCAGAGGCAGGTGGGATGGAGGACCCCACAATTAGCTCTTTCCCCTCTCACAGGAGGCACCACTAAAGTTAGAATCTGCTCCATCAGCGCACACCCAGGAAACACAACATAGAGTTTTGAAAGAGAAAGCTGGGGGACAGTTCACAGTTATAGTAAGGTAAATACTAATTTATATTCCTTCGTTTTAGCACGTTAAAACATCTAAAAAAACTTGTAAATCACCCTAGCTTTCACTGTCCTTTGAAATATTCAGTTTTCTTTTCTTCTTGGCTTTTACGTCTAAAGCGTGGACAAGCAGTCTATGGCTTGGGACAGCCTGTAGGAATAGAAGAGTATTCTTTCTTCTGCGTTTGGGAAGTAGTGAGTGAGTTTGGAGCAGTAGTTTGAATGGTTCATTGTGCATGCACACGCGTTTGTGTGCCTAAGTAATCGTAGTGATTTCTTTTATACAATTCTTCAAAGTCCCGGATAAGATCTGGGCTCCGTGGATTTCAGTACAGTAAATGAATGTAATTCAAGATGCGAAGAAAGGAAAGAAGCATTTATTTTACAGATGGGGGACTGAATCGTACAGAACTAAGAGACTGTCCAAAAATAATACAGAAAAACCGTGGCAGAACATGGATTCAAGCCTGAACTTTGTGATGTCTCACTCAGATCCCTAATTACAAGGCTGTTGTTAACTTTCCAAGTTGTTGTCTTACACATAATCGTAGCACTTAGACCTTTAACTATTTTGCTATTAAATTAAACCTTTCTTCACTCTGCTGGAACACAGAGCTGGAACGCTAGTGTGACTAACTAGAAAATGAGGATTTCACACCAAAGGTAGGGAGACGTGGCCAAATGGATGCGGAGCAGCCTCGCATCAGGCTGACCTATTAGGTGTCGTGTCGAGAAGTGCCACATTGCTGCCTTCCTGCACCTTTGTGATATATCTCACACTTGTTGCTGCCGCGCTTGGTGTGGCCGCTGCCGTGGTTATCACTGGGGATCCTTGGCTTGAGGCACAGAGGCCAGCTGCGCTCTTAGAGAAGTGCCATCGTGGGAAGCTGGAGCCGCAGCCAAGGGGGCTGCGATATCAGCACCACTTCTGGCATTCTTGGACGCTCTCCTCTTTGCTGCTCTCCTCTTTCCCACTCTCGCTTCCCCCAGCCCATTAAACTGCATGGGTCAGATGAAGATTTCTACTCAGCAGTTTTTTTTCCCCCTCTTTCCCCCCATACTTTCCACCATACGAATTTGCTCAAGGAGAAATATGTGCTGTCTCAGAGATGTACGTGGGTGTGAAAGAGTGCGCTAAGTAAGGCCTTTCTTCAGGTTAGGAAAACAGCAAACTCGTTCTGTGACATTCTCTCATCCTCCGGTGACCTGCGCAAGGCACAGGGAGTGTTATACGTATACCTGAAGCAAAAACAAAGCTGAAAAACATTTAAAATTCTGCAGTTGTTGGGTGGGGTTGGAGTGAACGAGCAGGTGCATACCAGAGCAAAATTATCTTGGGTTGTGTTCCTGTCCTGTTTCATAAGCGTTAAGTAGGTTTTTGGATAGGAAACTTCCAAGGAAAATGGAAGAAGAGCGGAAAATGGTGATTCAGAAGTCAGTGGCTGTCCCTGAAGCAGCCCAGTAATTGCTGTCTAGATGCCTGATTGCCAGTTCTTGGCACAGATTTAAAAGCTGAGTTTCTGTGGACTGTCAGGCCAGCTCTGTCAGTCACCTGCGTTCAGGTTAATGCTTGAGGGAGCTGGCCAGACTCCAGGGGATAACTCGCCTAAATAAAGATTTCATTGCTCTTTCATTGGAACGAGATGTTCTTCCCTCCTTCCCTGTCTCTTGCTCCTTCTTTGCGACGCAGAAAAGTGAGACGGCTCTGCGCAGCTTGGCGACGTTCAGATCCAGGCCAAAATTTCATGTCCCTGATGGGGGAGAAAACCAAACCACTTGGCTTAAATCTAGCAACCTGGAGATTAAGAGTGACCCAGATTAATGTCTGTGCCTGTGGTTTTTTTGTGGGTTTTTTTTTTTTTCGGAACAGGATGGACTGAACAGATAGGCTGAAAAAAAATGTAGTGAGTAATACGTGTAAACTCAAGCCTTTGGTATGCAGCCTAATTCGGCACAGCACCCAACTTGCCTGACTAATCTGCTTTATGTCAGCATGACGAGATTTGATGGAAGCCATGATATGTTTTTGTAGGCAAAGCGATTTAGGTGGCTATCTGGTAGTAAGGTTAGCCAAGTTTTTGGGCACACAAGCCTTTCCGCGGACCACCTGAAAGCTTAAAAGAAGGCATCACCTTTGAGCAGTTGGGAGCTCAAAGCTTGCCTGCGCTCTCCATCTTTTCTGCTTGGTCTAATGAAGGATTTACTCTACTCCATCTACCTGATGTGTAGAGGCCAGTTTATCCACCCAAGAGTATAATAACTTCTTTCTTTTGGGACGTTATTGTGTGTTAACAGCAAAAATTTCCGAACAGCGGGGTTTGGGGTTTTGGGGTACCCAGCTTTGCCTTGCTGGCGGTTTGTTCTGTGGTGCTGAGCTCTGTGTTGTCTTAAAATCAGAGCCTCTCCCAATGTCTGGATTTGAGTACCCCAAAGGAGATGGCTAAAGTCAGTAACCGCTGTCCAAAAGCTCAGATTTTGAAGTTAATTCTAAAATAAATAAATTAAAGCATAATAACTTAGTTAAGCTGCTCTCCTTCTGTGCTGTTTCCCCTCAATGAAGAGGAAGAAAAAATGAAGTTACTTAGTTACTTGCCTGTGTTGCGGGTTAGAAGTGATAATGTCAGATAGCTACCAAATGCTTTACAACAATAACAAACTCTAACAACCGAGTAAAGAAACCGGAATACCCGAACTGGAGCTGGAAAAAAAAAAAAATAATGAAAACCACCCTCTCTCCTGAATAGTTTTGGTCCTCATTATAGATTAGTAGTTTTGTGAGATGATGTAGAAATGTTCCTTATTATCACAGCTTTATTGCCTACCTCTGTACATCTGTTCCGAAATTCATTTCGAAATGGCCAGACATTTCAATAATCCGGTGTGGCTTGGAATTTTCATATTGTTTCTGGTGCATTAAAATCTGGATGGAAAGCTGGTACTTTTAAATTTACAATTGCACAGACCGTACAACATCTGGGTAGCTTTGCTCTATTGCTTTCCCTGTTCCTTTAAATTTAGACCAAAGTTATGATGTGCATGAAAGGCTAAAGACCTTGTGTGTGGCAGGTGTTATTTCAAGCTGACAAAAATTCAGTAATATGTTCATTTTACTTTGATATGGCCTTTTACAAAATGCATAAAGCTCCACTTCAAACCTTGGAAAAATAGTTTTATTTTAAAAACAGGCAAATGGAGGATCTTCTGGGCAAGGAGAAATTACCAAACAACTTATTTATGTGCGCGTGTGTGTATTTATATAAAGATATATCCATGGAATTGTTCCCTAAAAAGTTATTTATTATTGCTTTGAATTAATGCTTCATCCCTTCTCTGTTAAGATGCACTGAGGTACTTTCTGGAGGATCAGTTGAAGTGTTTTGTTATGTTGTTGGGTTTCTTTTTTCTGAGAATGATAGCACTAAGGCAAACTGCAGACTTTAAAGTTAGGTAGATTCCTTAGGATTACCTGCGTGAGTAATTACTCATTGCTAGTCAAACAGTCATACTTTGACTTAAACTGGTCTATATAGAGGGATCTTTAGCAGAGTGAAACCTCCTATTTCCACTGGTCTCCACTGACCTTTGCTGCTTCACATGAGCTGAGATATAGGTGATATAAGCCTGTTCTGTTCCAACACATCCATGGCATCCTAAATGTAGTCTATACTAGAAGCCCACTTCAGTCTGCAAGCTTAGTACTTGTAGTTCTAGTAAAAATAAATAAATAAACCATAAAAAAATCAAACTAACAAAAAAAACCATACAAACAAAAAACCAAAACAAACTCAAAAACCCCCAAACAAACAAAACCATAAAAGCAAACAACAAAAAAAAACCCCAAAGAAACTCAATCTATAAATATGAGAAAGAATACAAATATTCATCCTCCCCATGTCTGACTGAGCCCAAATCTTTGGGGGAAAACTGTGTTTCTCTCTTAAATACTGCACACCTAAGTCTGCTTAATGAGTCGGTGGGGTTTTCTGTGGTGGTGTTCCTGTTTAGCAAGAGAAGGGATTTTGGGGAAAGCCAGGCTTGTGCGTCTGTAAGTGCATGTAACTAAATCCCAACTAATGGTTACTCCTTAATCCCTCAGAGTGCCGGTAACCTCCATTGTGAGGCGTATCGGAGGGTGCCTCTGGATGAAATCCTGATTAAAGTGCAATCCCAGTTGTGTTTGGCATTGCTTTCTGAGGTGGGTATGGGGCTATTTTGCCAGAACAGGTCTGATCAAACTGCGTTTTCAACCTGACCTTCTCCTCACCCCTAATAACTTCCTGGTTCCTTGGTCAGAGAGAGAGATTTATGAGCAAGAACAAAGCGTGGTGTGTCCGTCCCAGCAGCGAGGGAAACCAGAAAACTTATTAAGAGAGAAGGGAGGGGGGGGAAAAGAGAGAGAATGAGAAGGAAGGGAGGCTGAAAGCAAGTCCTGGTTTCAGACAGAAGCACCTCAGCTTCTGGTTTACTGTAATTACCCAGAAATAAAACGTTGAAAAATCAATTTTATATCTTAAAAAAAATAATCAATATTTTAAACAGTTTGAAGAGCTCTCATAACTTTAAATTTCTCTACAATGTACACGTTCAGAGCCCTCATCACCTTCAAAGTGAAGTGCTCCAATAATTTTAAGTTGTTCTGCACAGAAAAGGCTCCAAACCCCCATCTCACTTCCAAATGGAAGCAATCTTAAAAATGTGAAGCACACAGATAATGTTAAATTGCGCGCTCTGTCCAACACTGCCTGTACTTCTGTGAAGTTCCTGCAACCCCAAATTTCAGTCTGTCTTTAGGTTGAAAGAATTTCTGCTTATAATCTGTAAAGGTGATTTTTGTCTACTACGTTAAAGAGGGGTTCTTTTAAAAACAAGAAGAGTTTTCTCAGGTTCTCGGTTACTGAAATTGTGGATCTTTGCCCATTAAAAATGTTTCCATTTGTTCCTGTGTTTAGTCCAGCCCAAAAGTACAAATTGATGAGTATAGCTGTTATCATTTCCTAACTTACAGTTCTGTGCAGAAAGTGATTTTCCATTGAATTGTAATTTCATCCGCAAGGGCTTTAGACCTTATATAATTAAATACCTCAATCCTCTTCAAATTAGAAAAGCAAATTGTTACGTATCATAAGTAGGTGCTTTTCACTCTAATGACAGTCACTTAGATGATTTATGACATACATTATTTTATATCAAAGTACAATGAAATAGGCATTACCAAAGGTAATCTCAGTAATGTCTGAAAAGGGATCTCAAACCTCAGTGCAACAATGAATGCAGTATTTAAAATGCAAAACCCAAAGACATTATTATGGTTTTGATTTCTTATGCCACAGCTTCTCCTGATCTGTTATATTAGTACAGCAGTACAAAGGGTGGTTTGGAGGTATTTTGCTAAGATAACAGACAGGGAAAAATGAAGTATAAAGTCAGATTTTATGCAAAAATTGTTATCAAAGGGATGATAAAGTAAAACTGCATAATCGCAAGGAAAAACAATTGATGATGTACAAACTGAAATATATTGAGCTCATGGAATATGCTCATTTCCAGCTTTTAAGCCCTTGCATTATTAAAATGCATAATAAAATAAAATGCCTGGGTAATGTATAAACAAATCAGACTAAAGTAGCTTCTTGAATATGATTATTCTCATATTTCTGTATTCTAGATGAAGATTATCACTTCTCTCCCTGCCCCTTCCCCTACTGCAGTGGCTTATTCCAGAGCCTTGGAAGTCAATGGCGATGTCCCGGGTGTCCTTTTGTGGCACAGAAATGCTTCCCTGGAACACTGCATCAGAACAGGGACAAATGGCTGTAAATGAGAACAAACGGCTGTATGTTGGCCGTGAATTTTGTCTGGCAATGAGAAAAAGGTGCCTGACCATCTGAAGGGTGAGACTGGAGCAGCCTTTGGGCAGGAATAATTGGAATTTAAGGAAAAAGAAAAATCAGAAAGGTGAATGGATTTTTTTTTTTTTTTTTTTAAGTGAGAGGCTGAGATTTTTGAGGTGGTTACCCGCAGTGTTGCAGGACCTATGAGGTTGCTTATGGTGTCCCTCCTGCAGCACCAGCCACCTCCTGCTTTTCAGCCCGTGGCTTGCTGGAGCACGGCCGCTTCCCATCCCTATTCCCATCCCTTTGCAGTGTCACTGCAAAGACTTTACTGAAAAACAGAGTTCTGGGTGACAACCTCCATGGTGGAGTTTGATACCTGTATGTAAGGTTATTGGCTACGTGTGCTAAGTGGGGAGGTTTTGGTGTGCAAGCGTCCAAAAGTCATAAAGGCTGATGGAAACGGTGTCTGAGTAAGCAAATAAATGCCAAAAAACCTCCTTGACTTGGGATGGGCAACTGTCAGGATTTCAACAATTCTGGCGTATGGACTGTAAGAACACTGAGGAGCGAGTGGCGGAGAACCCATGGCAATGACTAATTGATTGGAACTGATTGGAAAATCTGATTTACCATGAAAAGCTGAAGAAACCCAGTCTGGTTAGCTTCAAGGTTACAGGAGACTTGATCACCTTCTGGGAGAAGATGTGTGGGGAACACAAGGGTCGTGGTAAATCTACCAGATCCCAGTGGCAGTCTCCAGAAGGGGTTTCAAGGGACTCTTCAGCCCCACTGCAGGGTAGTTCTGTCCCCACTCTATCCCCCTCATGACCAACCCATGTTTGGTGGAACTAGATGAGTTCAGACTCAAAACATAGCAGGATGGAGATTATTAGCTTCCCAAGGGCTGAGAGGGAAAGGCGACACATTCTTCCTCGTGAAAAATGTTCAAAACGAGATGTCAGCTTTTTCTGAGAGGTCTTTCCCAGGAATCGACTCTAGAAGCACTGTGGCCTGTGCCAGCTGAGCACGTTGGTCCCTCATGACTGCATAATCGGTGGCTTTGTGGGCTGGTGCTTGCTTACTGAGGCCCAGCCTGAATGTGCTTAGCATTTTGCCTCTCATTTGCGTCAGTGTCTAAATTAAGATGAATACCTCTTTTTTTTTTTTCTCCTCTTTTCAAGATGAGCTGTTAATTTTATAACAGAGAAGAGCAATTTAAAGACTTATATAATTAAGAGCACATTTTTAAAAATTGCAGAAGGCTTTTTTTTTCAATGTACATCAGCCATAATTGGGGGAGAAAACTCTAAAGGCTCTTAAATGGCAGCAGTCAGATTTCCAAAGCATCCTCAGCAGCAAGAGTTCCCGTCACTTGCAAAACCTGGTCACGCTTTTGAGTACCAAAATGGAGCCTTGGTGGTTTGAAAACATAATAAATTCACGTTTCATTTTGAATTAAATTCCCTCCCTGTGCATGAATGTGAAGTGTGGCTTGGAATAAACACTATTTCCAGGAAAAAAAAA
>VUYV01000182.1:1986005-2026883 GCA_008711295.1 Anarhynchus alexandrinus | reverse complement strand
TGATCCAATTGTGACCCTGAAGAAGAAATGCTCAAATGTAATGGCTGTGAAGCATGTTGGTAACGAAGGGTAAAGAGAGGAATTCACACTTTCACTAGCTCCTCTTTCTTTCTTTTCTGCTCCGTATTTGAAAGCTTGGTACTGTAATCAGTGTATTGGATTTGTTCTTGTACAAGGACCCAGGGGAATAACCCAGGGGAGAAAATGTCTGGGTACGTAGTGAAAGAATATATATTGTCAACTTTAAAAAAACTGAAAATTATGAGTTGAGCCCAAGAAGTCATGAGATTAGTGTGGAAATTACATAGGCTTTTGTCTGTATGTTAATAATATGTTTGGGTTCATTACATTTGATGCATTGGTTTTAAGATTTTAAAATTACTTTTTCAGATAACTCCTCTCCCCATGCCTCCCAAAAATACTCAGCTCAACGTCTTTTTCTGCATATAATATAATATGCATGTAGCAGAGCTCAAGACAACAAGTAGGCTGGTAAGGGACAAAGGCTATTGTTACAGCAAATCTTGACCCAAGCAGACTGCTCAGGCATGTGCTTCATCACAGCAGCCTCTGCTTTCCATCCATGGTTCCTGCAGCACCGTCGCTGGAGATCAGACACCCCTTCCACGCTCTTTTCCCTGGCAGCTACTGAGCTTGCCAGGATGCTGGGAAGTGGGATTTCAAAGCACAGATGAGAAGACAGATTCCTGTCTTCTTCATCAGCTGGGCATGGGTGTGTAGAAGAGCTCCCAAAGAAGATGAGAGAAACTGAGGCTTATTCCAGAAGTGTTTATATTGCAAGAAGTGGTTTTAACAGTCTCCCTTTAAGGCACTTCATGTTTGCGATCCACACCGTTACTCAATGGCACAGTGCTTTGTATAGCCTATGGGTTATACAAATGACTATAGTACTGTCCTTGAAATGAAAGCACAGGTTTTCCTGCAACATCATGATTCCAGCACCTGGAAAGAGAGTCAGTATCATGAGAATCCAGATAAAACTGAAAGTAAGCAACAAAGCAATACAAGTGGAGACTGATCTTCATCAATATTTAGCCAGGGACAGAACAAATTCATTAGGACTACACTGTGCCAGCTAGGACTGCCGCAATAGCATACGTGAGCTGCAGTCTCTAGGGGTGTATGCAAAGGGGGCATTTCTCTGAGGTGCCACTGGCATGTGCTGCTCTTTTCCTCCTCTGTAAGGGTGGCCCTTTAAAATTGACATACACTGGTCGTTCTTGACCTTTTTAGGATCAGCCAAGATGGCCAGAGATTGGGAGGGAGCCAAGCCTACACCCATCCCCTGACCTTCTTGCACATCTGCTGTGAGGAGAAGTCCGCTCCCAGCAATCAGGGTCCAAGGCCTGTTTAACACACGCAGTGTAATGAGGAGATTTCCTAATTTTTCTTACTTCTGCAGTCTTTCAGTCCAAGTCACAACCGAGTCCCAAGAGTCGTCTTATTAGAAAGCTGAACTTATTACTGACATTCCTTTTACTTTAAACTTTAATTCAAATAGTTCTCTGCAAATGACAAGTTTTCTCCCTTCAGTGTAAAAGTGATACAATGTGCTGCAGAAGAAAAGAACTAATTCTACAAAATTAAACATAAGCAAGGACTCATCCATGTGACTTCTGCATAATCGAGCACATCAGCATGTCCTGATAAGCAGAGCTGTGATCTCAGGTTTTAGACTCATTCATTTTAAAGGCTAAGCATTTGATTCCTTCTCGCTGAGCTCTGTGAAGAGATAACTGACATCAGTTTTCTTTGCGTCTTTGCAGTTGTTGTAACCTCATTATTCTTTGAATTATCTTGGCAGTTAGTCATTTTTCAGGTTTAGTTGGTGCCATCTCGTCTGTAGAGCTCCACGGTTGAAAGTACAACACAAAGAAAGGTCACAGTACAAAAGCAAGTCAGTCTCCATCTTCTAGCACTTGTAGGACTCCTTTTATTTCATAATTGTTCATTTTCTACTACTTGCTTTTGTTTCTTGGCAATTGCATGATTTCATCCTGCCCATGCAGCTCATGTGAATGTCCCGTGAATGCTAGAAAAGTTCCCTTTTTTCCTTCATGCTGCCTGTTTTTACCATTTCTACTGGAGCCCAGTAATTGGGGTGAGGTAACACACCCTCATGACTCAAAACAGCTAATCTCCAAAAGCACAATAACCGAGAAGCCTAGCATACGTTGGCTTGTCGCTAGAAGTTGATATTCAGCAATGAACTATGAGAGGATTTAAGTAAAAGATTTTGCCCTTCTCCCCCCACCCCTGTCTCTCTTTAGAAAATAAATGTCTGATTCATGCAAAAATAATGTATGAACCATTTGCACTGCATTAAAAAAAATCTGCTTGTTATTCTGAGACAATTCTGCCTTCTTCTGCCTGGAATCACACTGCTCTGCTTCAGATAACTTAGGGGTGAGCCAAAAATATAGGGCAGTATTTGCCAAAATATAGAAGCTAGAATTACACAAATGTTGGGATAAAGATGGGGAAATGCAGTTTCTAATAGGCTTTAGAGCAACTGCGAGAGCAGGAGCAACATTCCTACAACAACTGCTTCCCAGTGGCAAGTATCGTTTCTATACATGCAGTAATTGCCATTAAATGTTATGCTATCACTTGCCAACAGCGTCTACAGAGCGGTATCAGCGTGACCGCAGCATTCCACTGCACTTAAAATAGAAATTAGTAGCGGTAGGTTCATTCTTATGGTCTAAGGGTGGGTAACAATTACTGGCCATTGCAAGGTCATACGACGTGAGATGGCTTCTTTGTTCCACGTCCACTGTAACAGGGAGGAGGTAGCTGCACTTACACTGTCTCAGAAATTCGCACCCCTGCGTCTCCTTTCTTAACTCTGCTGCCTGTCAGATAGAAACTGTCCTATCAGAGGAGTGGTTAGTCATCAATATTTGTGAAGCACTTTTTTCTCAAGAGTTGCGAGGAACTCCAGAAATATAAAGTATTCATAATGCAAATTACTGACTAGACGTGTTCAACCTTCTATTGTTTTCTGTGTTTAATTTCCATCTCCAGCTGAATTCAGTGGGTTTTCAACATATGCTTAAGGTTAAAAAGTCTTAAAGGCCATTTCTGAATTGTGATGCTTTCTAAATTAGGAGCTCCATTAATTGCTTGTCTTGCAGAATGGAATTTAATTTATTTGGCATATTCTAAATCACTTTCCAGGAATAATTTAACTTCTGATTACATGCATTCCCAACTTTTATAAAACTCTTTTTGCACAGATTGCTTTCTTCTTCATAAATCCCCATTGGATTCACAAGTTGTTATTTCATTTCACTTCTCCTCATATATTTTTAAGCCTCTGAGCTCTAAGTTAACTTCTGAAGTCAAACGGGTGAAATGCTGTTGACTTTCTGGCAATTCTGAAAGTGACAATTTTCTCTATCACATAAATTACCGTATTTCCTGTTATTTATTTTACGATACTGGTATTTCGCTCACACAATTTTTTTCTGTACCCATAAAATTTTCCATCTGGGATATAATTTTCTAATCCTTCTGTAAGCCCATGTATTTCGTTTCAACTCTTAAAGAAATTTAATATTGTCAATCTGCAGTATGTTCTCTTAGAGACACATGATCTAAAGTTTACTTCTCAGTAAAGAAATCATTGGCATAAAACCCGCCTGCACACACATCACCTGAAAATGAGGAAGGTGCTACAGTTTAAGTTATTCTTATATGAAATCATCATCATATAAGTGAACTTCCTGCGGACGAAAATAGAGTCTTTTTTTTCCATACAAAAGAGAAAAGTGTGGGTATTCCTGGAGTTCTTTTGTAGGGTTAAGAACAGTATTCAGTCATGGCCTGACCGAGCAAACAAAAAGAAAACAAAAGTTAAGTAGTTTTTTTAATAGCTGAAAAAAGTACAAAGCTTGTGCTTTTTCAGTTTTGTCCCAGAGGAACAGTGAAATCTATACAGCCAGAGACCATGTAAGAACAAAAGCAGAGGCATCATGTGGATAAAGTAACACGCTGATAATAACTCATGTGATGCTATTTTACTATTGACAGAACAAAATGGGAATCATTTCTCTTTGTTAGGTCAGTATTTCCAGTGGCTTTATGACAGAGTCCTTATTTTTCCCTGAAACAACTTTGCAGTTCAATTTGTTCTGCATATAGCAGGAGTCTATTTGCAATTTCCTTTATTTTTCCCCTAACAACAAATTTCTTGATTAATTTATCTTTCTTTTTTCTGCTTTCAAAAATACTAGTTATTTTGCCACTAATCCTCAAAACTTTTATGTCATCCTGAGAAATGTTTGTTTGGAACAGTGTCTTAGTGGTGGTAAATTTATTGGCCTGATATTATAAAACTGAGAGCATTCAGCTAACAATGATCCAAACATGTTCCTTGTCGAGGCTACAACTCACTCGAACAGCTGAAGCAATGAAGAGAGAAGGCAGGGAGAGTCAGGATTAGGGATGAAATGTGTTCTTGAAAGGGCTGCCTGCCTCCACTGCCTCCTGGCATATTATTGTAGGGAGCTGTGATCGAAGTGTTGAGTGCCACAGCAGTGATATATTTGCATTTCACCAAATAATATTAGATACATATGGTGCCCTTCACTTTGAAACTTTACCCAAAGACTTCAGAAACCTTGGGCCAGGTTTTTTTTTTTACTCAGAGAAGCTACTGCACAGTAGTTTTACTATACTTATTTCAGTGGAAGAATTTCCAAATTGTTCCAGGAGTAAGAGAAGAAGGTTAGGTCTCAGCGCGCTCTTCAAATATTCTTGCTTGATGGACTGTGGAGATACTTCAGGTAGCTTTAACTGAATTATCTCAGGTACCAGAATTAGTCTAGCCAGAACAGCACACAGCACGCAGCACGGTACAGGCCAATTCACATTTGCAAGAAGCTAAGGTTATTAACCTTCCTCTATTATTTGCTATCTGGCACTACAGAACATACAGAACATTCTGGACTTCAGTGAAGCCTTCCATACTGTTCCCCACAGCATTGTCATGAAAAAACTGGCTACCCAAGGCTTGGACAGGCGTATACTCTGCTGGATCAAACACTGGCTGGATGGCCAGGCCCAGAGAGTGGTGGTGAATGGAGTTAAATCCAGTTGGTGGCCCGTCACAAGTGGTGTTCCAGAGGGCTCAGTGTTGGGGCCACTCCTGTTTAATATCTTTATTAATGATCTTGACGAGGACGTCGAGAGCATCCTCAGTAAGTTTGCAGAAGACACCTAGTTAGGTGGGAGTGTTGATGTGCTTGAGGGTAGGATAGCTATTCAGAGGGACGTGGATAGGCTGGATCGATGGGCTGAGGCCAGTGACNTGGATCGATGGACTGAGGCCAATGACATGAAGTTCAACAAGGCCAAGTGCCGAGTCCTGCACTTGAGCCACAACAACCCCATGCAGTGCTACAGGCTTGGGGAGGAGTGGCTGGAAAGCTGCCTGGCAGAGAAGGACCTGGGGGTGTTGATTGACAGCCAGCTGAACATGAGCCAGCAGTGTGCCCAGGTGGCCAAGAAGGCAAACGGCATCCAGGCCTGCATCAGGAATAGTGTAGCCATAGGGCTAGGGATGTGATTGTCCCACTGTACTCAGCACTTGTGAGGCTGCACCTTGAGTACAGTGTTCAGTTTTGAGCGCCGCAGTATAAGAAAGACACTGAGGTGCTGGAGAGTGTCCAGAGAAGGGCAACGAAGCTGGAGAAGGGTCTTGAGAATAAGTCTTATGAGGAGCAGCTTGAGGGACTTGGGGTTGTTTAGTCTGAAGAAAAGGAGGCTGAGGGGAAATGTTATTGCTCTCTACAACTACCTGAAATGAGGTTGTGGAGAGGTAGGCATTGGTCTCTTCTCACAAGTTACAACCTATAGGACAAGATGAAATGGCGTCAAGTTGCACCAGGGGAGGCTTAGGTTAGACATTAGGAAAAACTTCTACACTGAAAGGGTTTACAAATACTGTAACAGGCTGCCCAGGGAAGTGGTTGAATCTCCATCCTTGGATATATTTGAAAGCCATCTAGATATGGTGCTTAGGGACATGGTTTAGAAGTGGGCCTGGCAGAGTTAGATAACAGTTGGACTTGGTGATCTTAAAGGTCTTTTCCAGCCATAATGATTCTATGATTTTGCAATTGTAATTAAGTGCAGCATCTTAAGATTATGCTAAACTTTTTGCTCACTTAAAACCTTTAAAATATGTTCCAGCTTTCAGCAGCTTATCTAAAGACAGCAGTATTCAAAACAGAAAGGTAATTAAATCCACGTTCCTGTTGATAAACAATTTTAACAAAGTAAACCAGGAAAAGAATTTTAAAGAATCAAAATGTTTCAGTCTGGAATTTTTTCACTATTTTTTTTTTCTTTAACTTGTCATTTATTTATTTGTTTACATTTTAAGAATCTGAAAATTCATTGAAACCCTTAATTTCCAGTTAAAGAAAATATTTCCAGTGGATCCAAAACACATTTCTTTTTCTTATTTCTGTATGTGATTCTCACATCATCAAAATACATCCTCAATAACAATGAACTCCTGTAGTGGAGACCAGCCCAGCTCAATCCAAAGCCTTTCTCACCTCAAGCAACTCTGAAGCCAGACAAAAATGCAGAGGGATTTTACTGGAGAGTGGGAGGGAAGCATATGGGACAATAGAGGGTAGACATTCTGTAGGAGGAAGGTTAGTAAAACTGGGACTATGAGGGTACTTCACTAGGTGAAAATGAGTGGTATAATGCTTCTCTTGCTAATTCCTTAAGGCAAGTGTTATGTTCATAATGCTGAACATAAAAAAAAATAAATAACAATAGCCACTGCTCTCTTTAAATTGCTCAGAAGAGTCACTGAATGAATGCAGTTGAGAAATGAACAAAGCCTTCTGAACCTGCAGCAAGGAAGCTAAATTCAGGAAATCTTCCCAAATTCTGTTCTTTATGGCAGGACTGTAGAAATATATATATTTTCCTCTGAGGCTTTAAATTGTCTTCTGAAGAATACTGTTAACAGAAGGAAATCATCTGTTGAATGACTTACAACAAAGCAGCATTTGGCTTGTGCAGTATTCTCAAAGACATGTATAGTTTTCACTGTAGTCAGAATACTAATATATGAAATTGTAATAATGATTTATTAATTAGGTAAGACTGTCATCACACTTTTCTATAGCTAATTTAAATGGCAACCACATTGGAGTCTGTTTTATCTCATGTTCTCCCTTTCAGTAAAATCAGGCAGAGACACTTTGTTGGCCATCTGAGATACTTTTATCTTTGCCTTCAAGGACCCTGGGGGAAGGGAAACAGGGAAAGAATATGGAAAGAGGATTTGTACCTCATGACTTTGAGACTTTCCTTCAAGCCCTGCATTTTTTCCCCTCCCTTTTCCTGTTCAATATGATATCAAGAGACAAAGCGAGCAAGGGGGATGAGGAGCGGGGATGGGAAGGGAGAGAGGAAGGAACATTGGTTTACACTTTTTCCAATGTCTAAACACTCAAAACAAAAGAATTATCTTTTAGGTTTTTCTAAGCCAGGATTAGAGATGGATTTTTAAAAGTATAAAATGAAGAAAGTGAGTCTGGTTTTCATGTATTTACAGCAATCTTCTCCAATCCATAATTAAAATAAAACAGGGGGAGGAAGGAGTTTCAGTACACAGGGAAGCAGTGTCCCTAAAAACACCCAACTGTATAGCAAGAAGTATTTGCAGAAACAGATGCTAAGTCAATTAATTCAATTTCCTCCAAAATACTTACCGCGCTTGCCAAGCTACAAGACGAAGGGAACTTATCATGTCACAGTTCATACCTAAAATATATTCTTAAAATTTTCAAAGCGTTCCTTGGAGACTCAATAGTGAATCTTGTTCTTAGGTAGTTACTGAAGATATATGGAGGCAGTGAACGCTGAATTTCAAATAGGATCTACTAAAAGTTGGTCTATCTTGAAACAACTTAACAGTCTTTATTTAAGTCCAAGTGCTCCTTTAATTTAACACTGACAAGGCTTAGTAGAGAACTAGAGAATGAAGCAAATAGATGAGAGCAGGTGAGTAGGATGAACAGGGAAAACCCACATGCATTTATGAGTCACATCCATAGACTCCCGCCTGCCTGCAAAGAAGGCAGCAGCTGGGCTACTGGAGATTGTTCTTGGTGCTTTGCCTAACCAAGGCGCAGAAGAGGCAAATCTTCATTTTGGAAGAAGGTACCCAACATATTTTTCCCCACGGTCAAGACAACATCAAAAATTATGCTTACTTCTGATTAAAGTGAGGAACTCCACAAAACGTACAAGATCACCAAAGGCATTTTTAAATACATATATATTACTCTGCATTAATGAAATATCCTGAAGTACCAGGAAATGAATGGCACTGCACCATTGCGTCTTCCCCCTGTTAGGAGCTATGGCTCTAGGGATCAGCTCTTTCCTATTACACAGTCTAACCGACACAATTATAGATGGTTAAAGCATCCCACAGATTTGTACTTTGTCCATAACCTCTTCCCACATTGTAACAATTTGTTACTCGAGTGTAAATCTGATACTTTTGGCTTGAAAACAAAGTGTTAGACAATCTGCAAACATGAGCTCATCACTTTGGGCAAGGTGAAAAGGGTCTCTGATGTGGTATACTCATTGTTGGCCCCCAGATATTATTCAAAACTCTGAAAGGAAACCAGTTTTTAACATGGTGTCTATTTTCTTTTTTGTTAGCCTTTTTTCCATCTCTGACTCTTTCACGCTTTGGTATGTAGCCACTCTTTTCTTTCTTTTTTTTTTTTTNTTTTTTTTGGTGTGTTATGATTCAAACTTCTAGCATGCTATTATCAAGCAGCTGTGTCTTGTAGGGAGTCTGTGGTAAACTTGAGTGAGGAGGGATTTTATTTCACCATTTCCCATACTCTACCCTCGCCTTTCCCTAGCTCGAGTAGTCTTCTATAGGAGCAAACATTTACAGATACTGTGAAAAAAACCAAATATGGGAGAGCATTAGACAGCAGGAATGCCTTCCCTTTCCTACACACAAAGCAACAATTTCATGCACTGCTGAAGTTTGTTGCATCAACCAGTCTATGCAATTACTTTATATAGTGCGATATGTTAGATGTTTGCACTTCTGGATGGAAGTGGGAAGGGGATGGGCAGTACTGAACATCCTATATGTGTATGTAGGCAGGCTACGAGTCCTTGTGGCTGTCAAGTGTGGCTCTTGATGTGATGGGAGGGAAACCCACAGTCCTTCTGGAACGAGGCTTTCCCTTTGGCAGGCACAAAGCCTTATCTCTTCATTACGCTTGTAGTCTGTGCACCTCCTGCTCTCCGTGTGGCTCCGATCAGTTAGCACAGAGCTCACGGCGTGCTAGCCACTGCCAGGAGAGAGCTGGTATTTCAGTGCTTCACTTCTGCACTGCACATTTTAACTTACAAATGTTATTGCTACTCACCACCAAACTTTTTCCTGAAAAGGATGACAAACTCACCAAAGCTAAAATTCATAACAGCTACACAAAAAATGACATTACCTGAACACAAGAATTTTGGTGAAACTGGTTACATTCTCCTCAGGTGATCTACTAGCACTCAAGTGTTTTTTTCACACATCAGACAGTGCAAAGTGCAATGTATTCCATCTCCAACTACAAACAGCACAAGCTTTCTTAACTCATCCTAAGGAGACACACAGAGGCACAAAATTCAGATATCTAGACATAGCTTATGGACTTTGATTAAAATCCTAGAGCAAATAAACCTCTTCTTTACTAATGGTTTCACCTGGCTCTCTGTTTGGGGTTTTTTGATTGTGGGTGTTTTTTTTAAACAAAACAAATAAACAAAAAAAACCAAAACAAAACAAAAAAAAACCCACAAACCATAAACAAGCAAGCAAACAAACAAAACCTTGACATGAACTTTGAGTTGAAAAATATTTTTTTCCAACTAGGTCTACAAATTAAGACATCTGAGGATTATTTTTTTTCCCACAATACAAGTGGGAGAAGAGTCTAAGCTCATTATTGGAATCCTATTAAACAGGACTGCCACCTCTCTGCAGACTTACACTCAGGCTCTTCCTCACTAGTTCCCAGGCTTATCAGGTAGAGAGGACAGCCACAGCTGGCCAGCCTTAGGTAAACTAGTTAGCAAGACATCTTTTTGACTGACCTCCAAGTTCTTCAAGCTCAGATGAAGTCATCATTCTGGCAAACTGGGAGAGAGAGGACCCTAGCGTTAACAAAACTCAGCTCTTACTAAGATTGGAAAAGGCTGAGATGAACTGAAAGTCAGCAAAGCCTCAGATGTCTTCCGTGGAGACCTCTCAGTAAGGAAGATTGCTGAGACAGAACTACTGCAAGAGACATGAGTTCTCCTAACCGGTTTACTGAAAGCCAGTAAACTTGGATCAGAAGCTGGCAGTAGACACCGTTATACATTAATCATTTTCCAGCACCTTGAAGCACAATAGCATGTCACTAATAGCACACATGCCCAATGTTTAGAATACAAAAAATAGGAAACACCTGTGGTAACTCTGTGGGAGTTGGCTCCTGTATGTGGACTGCTGCAATAAAAAGCATTGCAACAGTATAGTGCTTCACTTTAAAGACTGTGGGATCTGGAGGTCTGCTATCTCTAGCTCAGAGTATTCCTGGCTTAAAAGTGCATAGTCCTGGGAAGGGTAGGAAGGGGAAGACAGAGGGAGGAGGACAGGAACTTGAGCTGTACAGCTACCTACAAAGGACTATTAAAAAAAATGGTCTTAGCATTGTCAAAGGACTGTCTGAGACTGGACTTTTTTTCAAAGTCAAGTGCATTCAAGATGAAGAGTGTAGAGACTCTGTGCCCGTGCAAGTAATAAATGGCCCATGAGATCAGGCTAGGAAGATACTTGGAGAGAGGTCCTCTCTGTCAGGCCCAGGGTCCAGTCTGGGAATGGCATGGACTCCTGTTAAGAACTGGGGGAACAAAAAGAGAAACATCATTTAATTGAAGCCCTAAACCAAGGGAAAACTGAAAATTATAGAAAAGATTGATCAAGGAAGCTGTATTTTTTTTTTTGTGAGACCTTCATGAAAGCATATTGTTTTACAGCTGCTGTATCTGCAGAGGAGAAGGAACTGAAGGATGGTCGCAGTGCAGCACCACGCCACAAGATGGCAAGAACCAGAAGCTGACCTCAAACCATAATTCAGTTAGAACAGTGCAATTACATTAAAATTTGAAGATCCAAACTGCCAAAAATATAATATTAATGAAACTGGATGTTGTTTCAGAAGATTTCTGTTTTTTTCTTTGCTCTTCGGCCTGTGGTTCTTCAGACAAAATCTAATTTTTACAACACATCACACAAGGAAGTAACAAATAGCCTCTGCAGTGCAATCTCCTCTGTGTCCTCCTAATTATCTGTTTCTTTGTTTGAAGAAACCTGGGGAAAATCTTATTTTCACTGCCAACACTTGTTGTCTTTGTTTCTTTCACCTCCACTTTTCCTCCTTTTTTTTTATTTCATGCCATACTTTTTCTAGCTATCTCCTGAACTTTAATTTTAATAAATTCTCATCCTTTTTAGCAGCCTTCTCAAGTCCCTGAACATATTTACCTGCTGTGTCCCAAAATTTTCCTTATTCTCTCCAACACCAAGTGAAAGACACTCTTTTGGTCTTGAGGGGATGCTGAGTCCAAGCTGAGGGCAATCCCTCATTGTCAGATAAGAATCTAAGCTATAAAAGTTCCAGGAACTTTATAAAAACCACAGCTCTATTCATGGTTTTAGTTTAGGTCTTTGGGGACAGATGTCTACATTGCAAACACAGCAAGCCCACATAGCATTAGGATTCTTGGTCCTGCCTCAATAGAGCAGTTGCATTAGATCACCTCATGCAATCTTCTTCCAGCGGCATGGTTCTCTGATAATTTGCAACTGTGTTGATAGAGTCAAAGCAGAGGCCAAACACCACAGAGGAGCAGCTCTCCTCCCCAAGGGTTGGACTGTGGCTGAAATGAATTGACAGTCCAGTGTTAGACAGTTTGCATGGTTGTATGTGTTCTATGAATAAACAGACAAGAGATACCCTGCAGCTGGCAGGTTTTGCCAGCTCCACATTTACATGCAAAGTACTGTTCTTATGGTGTTGGGCTATATGACCTCCTGAGGTGTTTTCCAGCCTCATTTATTCTATGAGTCTATGAAAATTACATTAAAATTACATTTAAAAAACCAAAGATTCCATAGAAAGCTTTCATTTCTTTCAAATGACTTGATTTCTTCTTAATAACCTCACTGGGGAATTTCTGAAAACGCTGAGAGTTAAATGTTGCCCACCTCTGCTTCGGCAGGTGACAAATGCTGGTGAAATAACCCTCAAGAACAGGCTGTGGCTCTCACCGTGCCTGACTTTGCAACCCTGAGCTCATGCTGAGCGGTGCTTACTCCTTAGAGTCATTTCGTCGAAGCCAGCGCGAGTCCAAAGTACACTGCCCACGCTGTGGGTCAGGTCTGCGTGTGCTGTGTGTAAGGGCTGAGGAATCTGGCACCCAGCACACGCGATTCACTGTACGGTCGGTCCCAAGCCCAAAACAAATACAATTGGTGCACTTTAAACATCTCGCCCCCTTTGTGAGCATCTAGCGACTACAGCCTTTATTTGTGTGCCAGCCTTTTCACATCGCCTGAAAATTTCAAACAATTTCATAGCCATGGGAGTGCTAATTAAAACATTCAGCAGTTTAACTGTCTGAGCAGTGTAAATATGATGTAAAAAGAAAATTAAAGAGCATTTACACAGATGCATACTTGTTCATTGTAGCTATAAAATCTAGCTGCAGGGACCTGGCAAGAGCAAGAGTCTCTTATTCTTCAAAACAAGTTATTCAGCAAAAAAATAGACACCAAGCTTTAGCTTGGAAGAGTTATTCTTTGTTAGGTTCGGTTTTTATTCATTCCTCCAAAGCCACACTTCCCTACTTTTTCCTGGTTTATAATACTGGTCACTCAATTTACTGCTGAAATTGATTAAGAGATGATTTCAAACAAAATATTTGTTTCACACTCTTGAGGTCACAGTCCACACACAAAATTTTTTTCCCTTTTACTCATGCAACAGTGTCTTTTGGACAGTGATTCTAGTCACAAGGAATAAAATCCCCTGAAATATCAGTGACAGGCTATGCCTAGGATAGGGAAGGCATTCTGGGGAATCTTATTTTCCAGCACTGGTTGATGTTTCAGTCTGGGATTTCAAGAACACCAACTACAGTTGTTTACACTGCAAAGAAAGGAGCTTTTTGATCAGGGGAAGCTGAGTCACTACTCCCTGTTAGTTTTATCATTTTGCAGAGAGCGAGAGCTGATGCCTGATCTTTCTCTGACCTTTTATTCAAACTTTTTTTCTACATTCCCAGGCTGTTATATTCTGTTTAATCATGTCTCTTTGATATTCAGAAGAATCAGATACTTTTTCGTTTGGTGTTACATGATGTCATAGGCAAAACCAGAATAAATCCCATGAGGTTAGCCTCCGGTCAAAACGGTTCACTGAGAGGATGAGACTCAGTCCTAGAGATTTTTTTCTGGGTCCTGAGCTATTTTCGGGGGGGGGAGAGGGGAGGAGGAGGGGGGAAGGGAGTGAACTGGTTTTTTGTTTTGTTCTGTTTTGTTTTCCCACAGACATCGTAAGACAAACAGACCATGGGTCAGGTAATGTAAGCAACAGGCTGCAAAACTATTGCCAAAAATTGTAACCACCCAATCATCTCTGAAGGAAAAAATTCATTTAAGTGACACATGTTAATAGTATTGAATTCAAAACACTTGTTTTGACATCCAGATGTTGGAAAGTGCCATATCCTGATTAAAAAAAAAAAATATTTTCTGGTCTTTCAGATCTTCCTTCCTTATTTTGATCGCAATTCAAGTTTTGGAGAAATTCTTTCCCACTACTGTCCACTGATCACATCTCTGAAGTATTTCAAAATTTTAACTTGTTTCCTATAAGGAAAAAATGGAAAGCATAACCACAAATATTTATGTTAGTGTCAGTGCTTATTATTGGAAGCTTAGTTCAGACTGCTGCAGTGCCATTGCAAGAGCATACCATCAGATATGGCATCCAGCTCCTCCAGGCATTTAAGAACAGTGTCAACACGCACCATCTTTATAACCTGGGAAAGACAGAGTATCCCAAATGGAAAGGTGTGAGCGACATGCAGAAATGTCCCCATGCAATTCCTTCCAATTGGAAAGCTTTGAGAAGGTATGGCAGCATTATCAACAGGAATGAACTCCAGGCACAAGTTGCCTTTGGAGTGCCTTGCTCATGGAAAAACAAGAGAGCAAGATTTCAGTGTTAACTCCTTCAGGGCAGGCACTACAGCTAGGTGGTTGCTTAGCTCTCTGTTACTATATCAGGACCCAGAATTTTCCTATAAGATGGTGGTGAGGGAGGGGGGAATCTCGGGACAGGGAATTCAGGCCACCGTACAGTAAAGCCTGTTTGGCTTTTAATACTTTCTAAGGACAGAGCAGGTAAGTGGTGAAATTCCCAAGTTTATAAAACTTTATTGACTGATAAGATGAGGGGTGTCTTTTTAAGAGG
This sequence comes from Anarhynchus alexandrinus, assembly GCA_008711295.1. Taxonomy (NCBI): domain Eukaryota; kingdom Metazoa; phylum Chordata; class Aves; order Charadriiformes; family Charadriidae; genus Anarhynchus; species Anarhynchus alexandrinus. The sequence continues at coordinate 2,012,274 of VUYV01000182.1, read as the reverse complement.
AAAGTGTCACCAGTGATCACGATGCCAATGCAAGAGTTCCCTTTCCATAGCAGACAGCCCGTGTTTCCCTAGCTGACTGCTGTGTGCACTTCTTGTGCTTGTCCTTCCTTGTGGGGATGGCATTATTCTTAATAGCGATAAGAAATGAAAGACTGTTACACTACTGAATTCTACAGTAATAATGGGGAATATAATTAACTAAGAGAAATAGGTTTGGGATAGAAGGCTCAGTAATGTTTCCACTAGCCTGCCTACTTTTCACTTTTCCTTTAAATATGGTAGCCTAGATCCCAATGTTATCCCTGTGACAAAAGATCCTCCTTGTAGTCTTACTGCTGCTGTTGTAGTCTTACAGCTAACTCTATTTGATAAATAAAGCCTTACAACAATAGCGAGGGTTTATGCAATGTTCTAGATTGCCTTTCATTCACTGTCTCAGACTGCTTTACAACAAAGGCACGCAATACTCCCCTAGTGCAGGAAAGCCTTCTCCCACTCTTCCTTCCCAGATGGCTAATTTCTTTTCAGCTGGGAAAATAAGGGCCCTTCTTTTGACAAAGGTTTTCAAATCTAAAACAAAGGGAGCTAACTGCTGGGAAGTTATTGAAATATAAGGGCAATAACAATAACAAAGACAGACAGCATCTTAGTAGTCTAATCAAACACTAAAAGAAATTTGGGGCATGGTCAAGAACAGAATTCAAGTTCCCCCCATCCTTAGATCAGAGCCATGACCACAACTATATTCAATTTCCCTATTTAATATATTTTGGTACATTTTCACCTATCAACCAAGCAGCCTCATTTTCCGGAATTTTAAGGTTTATGGCCCATTTCAGTTTCTTCCTCTACTTTATGGGAAAGACACATTGCAAATATTGGGCAATGTCTTGCGAAGTCTTGTCCTAACCTAACACGACTGAGCAGTGTGGGAGGAGGAAGTAATGACTTCCCCCTGACCTGTGTAGCTGACATGAAGTCTGCCAAGAATCACAGTCTCTTTGCTCAAGGGAACACAGGAGCAACTCTTCAGAGAGGAGGCGGGGGGGTGGGGAGTGGAGGAGGTGGGGGGGGCTGTGTGGGGCAGAAGTATGTCTCTACCCCCTCCTGTGCTCCATGTGGCAGAAAAGAGTGGCTGCACCACTTAAAAAGAAGTAGTAAATTCCTCTCCACCTTTTCCCCCCATCAGTAGTTCGCTTGTGAAGGGTGGGGTGGTGTAGCTTTGCACTGCCGCTTCCCGGATTGGTACGGTTTTGCAGTGCCCACAACGTGGGGTAGCGTATAAAAGGCAGAGTCTAGCCCATTTGGAAAAGAAAATGGTTTTTCTGCGTAGCCAGAAAGACAGAGCTGTGCTGTAAGGATGGAATTTCACAACAGAACAAAAATAAAGCACAGCGCTGTTCCAGAATTTCTCGATTCTTATTCTAAACAGTAATAAACCCACCTCCCAAACCCCAGTCCGGACGAAATATTAGCATTCCCTCCGCTCTGGTTACAGCTCACATCCCTCTTAATACCTCTTGCTCTGCCATGAACTATTTGTATAAGAAAGGCTTATGTTTGAACTGGAATTGGCACAAATAGTTACCCATTGGATATTCCTTTTCTGCAGAAATCTGATCTCTTTCAGTGCTTCACAAATCACAGAATCCACTAAGGACAGAAGCCTGTGTTTTCTTCTTCTCCAAAGAGAATAAAAAATCGTCAGTAACCCTGACAGCTTCCTGTAGTGTGGCTCTCACAGCTTATTCCAGATGAGCCGAACATTAAACTTGCCATAAAAATGTTATGATGGGAGGATGTATCTCCCACAGTACTCAGAAATTATTTAGTGAGTTTTACCATCATCACCCCCAGGCTGTAACCATTTCCCAGCTCTTCTGAGAAGCAAAAACAGTAAGAATAAACTTAAAAACTGACCACAACAATGACAAATAATAGCAACGATTATCATAGGCAGCAAAAAAAGACCCAAACTGAACGCAGAAATGGCCATTGCTTCTGTATGCTTTGAGAACAACTTGAGCTCACCTACTTGGGCGCAGGGAAGACACTGAGAGCAGTTTGCAAGGATTCACCCAAGCGTGTGTGCCGGCAGGACTAAGTGGCAGCAGGGAGGCTGGCCCTGTGCTTTTAGCAGGAGGATGTGTTTTATCCCTGCCTCCACTACGTACTCACTGTGAAATCTTAGTGACTCAGCTGGCCCCAGGTTTCTCTCTGCGTAAAGCGCAGCACGCTCTCGGCTCACTTTACAGTGGTGTGTATGAAATGCCCAGCAGAAAAAGGAGTATCCGTGGCCTTTATTGATCGCTGTGAACGATCAGCTGCTGACGTCTGTCAGGTTGCCTCTGATTTCACCAGTGATTGTCTTCTCGCTGAGCAGCTGCTGCTTCTTTATAGTCTATTTGGTTATGTCATCATTAGCTTTTTAAATACGGGTAAGGAACCTTAAAAATGCTTTATGCTCTCAAGAGATCTGGAATTTCTCAAAAAAAAAAAGGGTTCTGATGTTTCTCAAGCCTCCTTCCCTTTCCCCTTCTGAAAAGGCTTTAAAAATGTGGAATGTTGTGGGAAATTACTTAGAATGTAATAAAAATGTACATGTTTAAAAAAAAAAAAATCTAACTCACAGCTTCCTTGGCTGGAGTGATGTCCCAGGGCTGGATCCAGCTCAGCAATGCTCTTTGGCCTTTCTCTAGTTTTCTCTTTCCAGGACCACATCCCTCCTTTAGTCTCTGCTTCCAGGACCCTCTCTCTCACCCACACACACCACATAAATACACAGACACATACAGCTCTGACACACGTTTCTTTCTGTGGCACAGGATACCCCCAAAGCTTCTTTTCTCCTTTACAAAGTTCAAGCAGCCCCGGTGCAGAGCACCTCCCTTGTCTGCTTTCTGGTCTCCAGCTAGACGCAAACAGTCCAAAACAGGGTTTATTTACTGGATCTGCTTTTTTAACCATTTGGTCACCGCGTCATTCATTTCTCTTCCAAGTATATCTTATAAAAGGTAACAAGAACACTTCTGGAAAGTACCTGCTGTTCAGGGGTTTCTTGTATTTTGCAATGTTATTTTACACATATATGCTTATTGTTCACCAAAATTTCTGTGACAAATAACAATTGAAAATAACTTAAAAAAAGTGGATGTTAACTTTACAAAAGGACTTACTAAAGATTAAAAAATATTTAAATATGCAAGAGGGAGTTACTTCAAGGTTTTGCAAAATAAAAAAAGCCCTGAATTTTATTGTTTTGGTAACAATTTTAACTTTTTTATCCAGAAGTCACTTCAAAAAGTGCAGTGTTCAGAGCTATACATACATGAGTCATTCTCTCCACCTCTTTTATACCCCTAAATATTTCTGCCGTTACCATTTACCAAATAGATGTTGTTTACGCCTTTTCCATAAAGAAGCAGAACATTTTTCTAATTAAAAGATCTATTGAAGACAATAATTACTATCCAAATGAATATTACAGACTTCAGCTTGCTGACTTGAGGCTCAGTCTGAATTAAATGACTCACATGCGATTAAGCGGTGTAAAGATGGGCTTTCAAAGCCAGTTAAAAGCATGAATTGAGGAAAGCATTTCATGACGAGACTCAATTCTAAGCATGTAATAGGAAGTTGATTAGAGTGCTTGCATGCTTAAATACAGGCTTTAGTACCTTGCTTGGTCATGCCATAAATGAGTATAGCTTAGATACGTAAATAGTTTAGAAAACACTGTGTACTTAAAATAACTTTTTACCCTTTAAAAGCTCTTGCCCATTTCAATTTTTCCATCTCTTAGGCAGTATTGCCATTGAAGGACACAGAGCTGAGTATGCTAAGCCCCTGGGGCTGCCCAGCTCCTGAAGTAACCCACTTCGAGTTGCTCAACATGCCCCTTCCCACCACGGTGCGTGGCCTGGACTTGCTTGTAATGAGCAAAATTCCCACCACACTGTAGGCACTGCTGAATTCCCACTCAACTCTGATCTGGGAGATTTGAAGAGAGGGTTAAGGAGGGACCTCCACAAAGGATGAGTTTCACCTACTAAGTGCTTCTGTGCTAAAGCTTGCAAAGCCCAGCTTGCCACCACACGTGGCCTGCAGCATGGGAAAGAAGCTCTACAGCTGAACACAGTAGCAAAAGCAGAAGGTCTTCCAGTCTTGTAGGTCTTATTGTTTGCAGTCATTTATTCACATTTCAGAGGCATTGCTTTAAGGAACACGAACCCTTCCGGATGCCCTCATAAGTCCTCGCAAGCCTCCTGAGCTGATGGGAATTGAAAAGGGGTCACACTTTCTCTGGACTGTGCTAGTTTTTCCAGGTTGATGACCGACACTGACACTATACTGTTTTCTAGGATAGGTGCTCTTTGGATGAACAGCTCCCCAGTAATGCTACAAATGCAGTTGCAAAGAGAGAAAGCTGTAGTATGTCTCTGCTATTCTATCACATTATGACACTGATGTATTTACAGAAGTATGGTGTTAAACTTAGACACAAGACCAAAGTGCTGCTAGACATGCTACCAGGCTGAAACAAACTATCTGCAGACAAAAAGGAGCCAGCAACCGCCTCGCATGGCGTGGTTTCAGCAGAAACCCTCTCCTTGGCATGTGGGAGCTGGCTGGGGTCCAGAGCCGGGGACAAGGTGGTGCTGAGGAGCTCCAAGGTCACCTCCTCCTCTGCCTCTCCTGCTCTTCACAGCATGACAAGCTCTGTGCACAGGGACGTGGTGATGGGGAAAATCTCTTCATCGCTAATATGTAATCCGCAACTTCTGCAGAGGCTGTGTTTTTTTTTGTGAAATGCAGTAAGAAAAATGGAAAGTGGCTACACTCAAAGCAAATCAACACTGTTTCCCTCATTTTCAAATTGCCTATGTTACTCGGTGCATTTAGAGGCTCGCTGGACACTTAGGGGAAGGGTGTTTTCACACAGGACCTTTACTTCGTGGCTGCATTGTCAGTGTGAGGGTTCATACCAGGTACCAAATGCTTCCTAGCAAAGTGTGACCTTTCTCTGTAAGGTGACAAGAAGTCTTTTACAGATGCTGACGTGACCACAGTGGACTCAGAGTAGCTGCACATGGGCACCTTGTCAGCTGTGATCAAAGAAGCACTTGCCAGAGCTCAGCAGATGAATGTAAATGGCTCTTTCCAGTCCCCAGTTTTCAAACCACCCTTCATAAGCCTTGAGCTGGATGAGGGCTGCAGCAGTGCAAGGTCACCAAGGTGATTAGAAACCCTCAATTTTTGCATCTGCTTTCCAAAAATTCATCCAGCAGAAGAGACCTTGCCAAGATGAGAGCCACATAGGCTTGTAGTAGAGGTGAGAAATGGCAAGAGAAAAGTACAAGATCAGGTGTCCTGACACCAGAGGAGTCATTTCAGATCTACTCACACATCTGAGAACAGCACTTCACCCATTGACTTCTTGATTAAAAATGCTTTGGTGACTTTCTGGAAAGATGGAATTCCCTTAAAAGCTCTGGCTACAGAAATCCTTTGCTAGTTCCTGCTGCCAGAGCAGGGCTAGAGTTTGCAAAGAAGGTTTTAGGGACCCAGCTCCTACTGGCTTCTAGAGACTCTTGGAAGCCAAACTCCTTGAGGTGTTTCTTCTCTAAGACACCATGGGGTAATTCAGCAGGCTGTGTGTACCAAGTAAAACAAACTCTGACATCTCTGCTCTGAGTTGTAATAGTCCCTTCCTGTGTGCTGTTGAGTACTCTGACATCTAGAGTACTAGATGACTACTAGTGCCATCACTAGGAAGATGTCTTTTCTAACAATTCTTTCTGAAGTTCCTTGCAGGCTGAGAGTGTGTGTGCTCTTGGGCCTCACCTGCACTAGGAACAGTTTGCTGGTATACAAGGTGTTGGCTATGCGTTATAAAAAATATAGGCTATTTCTGCCCCAAAATGACTACAGTCTGAGTGAGAGGTGCTTTACAAAACCTATCTGTACTGATAAGTTTTTCTGTTTATGCAGTAAAATAATTCTCCAGGAAATTGTGTTGAGGTTTGACTGCAGCTGATAATTTAAAGTTAATCTAAATATTATTTACAGATGAGAAAACATGAAAGTATGCAAAGGAGTACCGACAGTCCACTACAGAGAGTTCTCAGAGCAGCAGCCCAAAATTATTACGGTTTGCTGGTAATGCCACACATGGTTTGGTAGTGCAAGTCTAAATATATTGGTGGGCATTGGTGGGCATTATTTATCTGCCACAGCTTGTCACTACCACAGTATATGACACAGAAATGAAAACAATAACTCTGTAATGACATCCAAAAATCTCAGTGCTTTCTACAAATGCCAGCTACATCTCAGCTACATAAAATGCTCAAAGCCTCCCAGAGAAGGGCTGGGAGTGGAGGACAGCTGTGCTTGTCTTTTTTAAAATTCCTAGTTAGGGTTTTGGAGTTCATCTGAAGGAATGACAGTAAGCCATCAAAGAAAAAGATGGGTAATACTATAGCTGATTGTACTGGAATGTCTTGGAAAAGAAACTCGTGGAATCACTGAAATGTCATTTTAGTGCCAGCGTGAAAATTACATCCAGATTACTTCACTTGAACATTAATGACACTGGAGAGACAGGCAACATTAATTGCAGTTTGTGCTATAACCTAAGAAATTAGTGAATGCACCTGCCTTGCATAAATGGCAGCACTCTGCCTGCTATGAAATTACCTCTTAAACAAACACAGGCACCATTTTCTGAGGCTGTTTGCATGTCAGAGGGATCTGCTCCACATGGCACAGGGAACTGAACTGCACAAGGTGGCTGGTAGTACTACCGCGTTTGAACTTTATAGTGGATGGCAGACAATCTAATGGGTAATTAAGCAAAGGGCTGTTCTGCTACTCAGTTTTAACGAGGACTGTATTCCAAAGGTGGAAAGTATGGAAAAGTATTTAGATACGATTTGCTGAGAGAATTACAAGGAATCTCAGTGCACACATAAGGACGATGTTGAGATGGAAGAATAGCTGACCATTTCGTCTGAGTAAACTATTACATAACAGCTAAGCTATAATAAAACCCTGATTCCAAATCAAATAAGTCTCCCAGACTGCTTAAAATGAGTCACCAACAGCTTTATAAACATACAAAATACTTGACAAGGAAGTCTCTGATAATTTTTTGGTAATTATGTCTGTGAATTGTTCTGTGTTGACATCACTATTAGAAATGGTTTCCCATAAGTTTGCACTGCCTGTTAACATCTGCTCATTAATCACTGAGGCTTTGAATATTTCTTTCATTACAACTTTATTAGAGAGTTTACACGATCCTGAATCTGTTTGTTCAGAGAGATGTTTAATTAGCACAGAAACAATAGCTGAAGACAATACAGTTTTATTTTGTATGGATTTTTACAGCTTCAAAAGCCTCTTAACAAGACATGATTTCACAAGACAGTCACAGATGATGATATATCTGTGCATCTCAGAAATTTGTAAGGAAAAGAAAACCATTTTTCATGGGCTTCAAGGACACTTTCAAGCCTTGTCTGTGGTTTGAACAAAACAATAAAAGTTTTGCACTGAAGTATGATTTGGAAGCAAATGCAGAGCCAAAGCTAGGAGGTCATGCAGTGTTTTCTTAAGACAGTCCTACAGGGCTTATACAGTGAACAGATAAAATTGGCCTAAAAATGAACATGAAAAAGGAAGGATATAATCAGGGCCTGAGGAAAGATCATCCCTGGGAATATGATTTTTGAGGAGAGAGAAGAGTCTAACAGTTACAACACAGTGTTTTGGAGGCAGGAAGGTCCTAAGTTCAATGGCAGCTAAAGTATCACCACAGGCAGTTCACTTGACCTCTGTGGTACCTCAGTCAGCTAAGCTGTAAGACTGGCTTCCATGGAAATCCAGATGTTGCCTCTGAATTAAACTGTCCTGAGTAAATAAGTTACCAGAAGAACTGCATATCTGAAAAATGCCTTAGCCAGAGGTTACTAAAGGATATTACTAATGACAGACAAATGAGGAACATCAGAGACTGCTGTATTTGTAGATACTTCGGCCAGGGATGCTACTTTATGTAATGCTTGAAGGAAAATAAATAATGAGTTTCATTATACTTTTAAGAAAATAAAAAACAAACCACAGTGCAAAGACAGATGCTACTGTTAAAAGAAAGCTAAAATGCTTTCAGAAACAGCAAACCTATAGTGGTTACTCTCAGTTGTTTAATAGGCTATAAAAGTGCAAATGAAATCCAACGCAGTCTGTCTTGCAAGACACAAAACTAGGGCCACTCACAGGCAATGCTTATGGAAAGAAAACATTTCAGATGCCCAGTAAACTCTTGTTCTGCACTACCTACAAAGAGGCAGATGCTAGCCCAATCTCAGACAGAGAAAAGGAATCGGTGGAAAGAGCCTGTGACTGACTCCTGTGACAGTCACATTTATGCACTGTCCACAGCTGAGAACTATATGTAATGTCATAGCAGGACCATATGTAGGACCTCATCACGGACTAAACCACAGAAGGAAGAAAGCAGTCAATGGTGATCATAAGCCCAAAGACAACAGGCAGATCTCTGGGTCTTATGATGATGTTTTTCAAGTCCTTGTGCTTGCTTAATTTGTATTCTCATTTCTTTTTCTGTAACTCCTTCCTTCAAGAAGTAGAGTGGCAAGAGCTCCACCTAGGATGGGTTGCTGTATTGGAGTGGGATGGACTTCGGTGTTTACACCTTTCTTCGACACAAGCGGCTTTGGTTTGAAAATAGTGTCTAGAAATGAGCAGGGATTTTGCCATTTTTTTTATTACGTGCAAAATGCTAGGAATGTTTAAAAGTAACAGTAACCAAAGTAACAGGGAATAGGAAATAGGAGAGACATTTATCCCCTTAGAAACAGCTTTATTCCCCTTGCATTTCTGCAGGAGCATAGACGTTTTCTGTCTGCTTTGGCACCAAAAGCAACTTTTTCAAACATCAGGAATTTTTCTGCCTTTTACAAGGGCTGCATATATTGGATGTGAGAGTAAGAAATGGACTTCAGTTTTAAAACACTTTATCACTGCTACCAGCAGGACAGTGTAACAAATACGACATTCTCTCGAACGAGACAGGCTGCGGAAGAAATATATAATTTCACAGCACTCCAAAGTCTTTTTTTTGCTTTGTAACTAGTTTCTGCTTTGTCAGATCCTCTCATCTAATGACATCAAAGCAGCTGAAAAATGTGGACTAGGTTAAGATGAATGTATGTGTCACTTGTACTCCCCTGGTTGGGAGGTAAGTACAGTTCAGCATTAGCAAACAGGCATTTTTATTGCGACAGTGATCCAGCAAAATCAGTCACAAGGGACCTGATCCAAAGTCCATTAACATCCACGGAAGATGGAAGTTTTTCCACTGATTTAATAGGCTTTTAATCAGACCTACTGCCTCTTCTACAATATCCACCTACTCTGATCTTTCAAAGAGAAGATTAGTACAAAGCAAAAGATGTACACGCTGCCATGAAGGTCATATTCACTGATTGGCTATAACATATGCTGTAGACAGAATTTCGTGTACCTCGAGTTGACATCAGGAGCAATTTAGAGTTAGAGAAGAGTATTGAATAACAGGCTTTTAAATACAGTAATTATAAGGTCTTTGAAACAAATACTAGCACTGTGATTTGGGAAGCCTGAGGAATTTAATCAGCCATTCTTGATCTAATTGCCAGTGTGATTTTCACTCTATCAGATGTGAGTTGTAATCGGTTTTGAAAAGTTTGACATATGATAGGCTTCTGGGTTCTCCTTGTTTAAATGCTTTATTTATTTTATCAGACAACTTTCTAAGCACAATAGGTAACTTGGGCTGAAACTCTCACCCTTTTTGCTAGGACATGGTCAAGTAGGTGATGAAATGACCAGAACAGCAGCTCTGGAAAGTTATCACAGCTAGTAAGGGCTGAGGTTTTGATAGTTGCAAAGGGCCAGAAATGACTTTCTGTTAACATCCAGAATTTTAAATTCAATGGAGAGAAAAATTAATCTTTGTCTGAAATCCCACAATACAAGGACAGCTTCAGGAAAATTAAAGGAAATGCATCTTCCCAGAGTGGAGTTCATTGCTGCAGGAAGCACTGGAGTCAAATACTGTGTCTGGATTGCTACAGGACTGCAGTGGCACTACTAATAACAACTGTAATGTCAATTTACAGGCTCAGTCCTGCACAAGTAGAGTCCTTGCAGAATCTGGGCTTAGATCTGCAGAGTTGCCAAGGCAGGAATCTGTGTTCAGAATTATCCATGCAGACAAGGGAAAGAGATAAGGAAGGATGAGCTGGCACAAGTGTTGTGGGAGGCTCCAGCAAAAGTTGATGCCCCCCCCCCCATCAAAATATCGAGGGGTTTTGCTACCTCATTCAGGTAAAAATTCTCCTTTTTCACATGTGGAAATTGCAAGCATAATTGCATAATTGCAATTCAGGGCATCTCTCAGTCTTCTCTGTGTCCTAAATTCGGCATGACACAGGGACTTTGGAAAGAGCAGCAAACTGGTCCCATTACTTGGGTCTGATCATGCGTCTGCGCCTCTTCCTATACAGCAGAAAACGGGAAAGTGCTTTCTGTCAATGAAGGAGCGCAGAGAAGGGAACGTAAGAAGGCTGTAAAGAAATGTGATGCAACATGACCTGGGCCTGATCCAGAGCTCAGCAGAGCCGATGGAAAGACTCATAATGAGCCTTGGATCCCGCTCCGGAGGGATCGTAACCATGCTCCACGGGGAGCCCAGGACCCACCTTCACTGGCTGCACAACGTGCCCTTGTCTTCATGCCAGGCAGAGCCGAACCCTGCCGAAACGTTGTTTGTTATTGTTATTGTTATTGTTATTATTGAAAGAAGTATTTTCACAGCAGCGAAGGTCAGCTACGAATGATGACTCACTTGCACCACAGATCTACACAAATAGCATGTGCTAAGATTACCATCTGGTATAACAATCTACATCACAAGACTCCACATTTCCTGTTACCCAGGGTAAGTAAATTTCAAGCATGAGGGAAAATTTTAGCAAGTTTCCCCAAGTACCTTTGCAGAAAGAATAATGTGGCTTACACAGAGGGGGGAAGAGAAAGGGAAATTATGAGGTAAACGCTATTCCCCTCCCTCCTGCCCCCTCATCTCCCAAGAAGAAAAACATATTAAGTTTGCAGTTCTCATTTCTATCGTATTTAAAAAGTCAAATCTATATGTAATGAATACCTGCCTGGAGGGAGTCCAGCGGGATGCTGACAGCCAGGCTCTCTGGACAACTGTGTGAAATGGAGGGTGTACATTTCGCTCGCTCCCTCTCTCTCTTGCCCTTTCTCCATCTCTTTTTTTATTATTATTTATTTAACATCAGGACAGCGCCACTCCTGCTGCCACTGTGAAGGGCGCTGGACCCTGGCATCACTGAGGGCACTCTCCTCCATGCCGGGCTCAGCCTTGTGGCAGGGGCACAGCCGGGCCCGTGCCAGGCTGAGCCGCCCCCAAAATGGAGGAAGGGCCCTGCCACAGCCTGGCAGCAAGGGGATGTGCACACAGGCAGCCCGTCTCGCTGGGGACACTAGACAGGCAGCTTCCCAAGCAAGGCATAGATGAAAACACAGAGATGGAGCAAATGCCTATTTCTGTGGTCACCAGCCGCGCGTCTGTGGCAGCAGCTGAGGGTCTTGTCCCAGCCAGAAGGGCAGCCGCTACCGTTGTGTCTGCCCAAGCGAGCAAGGGGGGAAAAGGCTTTCTGTGACAGCACTTAGCTTACGCATGCAAGGTGCTGGGGGTCATATTTATTGCCTGATATAGTTTCCCAGTGCCACTGAGCATCGCTTTTCCATCTCCTTCTCTCCTATCTGCCCTTCCCATCACGCCCACGTGAGGGGAGGCCACGTCCCTGCTGGAAGCCCAGCCTGGGGCTGAAGCCACCTCCCAGGGTGAAGCTTCAACCCTGTAGCCTTTGCGGGTTGCCAAACACCACAGCTCTGACCTGCCATCTCTTCCCTCTCCTCACAGGTCCCGGTCACCTCCCATGAGCCGGCTGCTGGCCAGCCAGCCAAGGGACACAGGCTGGCTCCTCCTCCAAAGAGGCTCCCAAAACACGTGGCTCTGGGATTTGGCAGGAGCTGAAAGAAAGACCTGAGCCCCGGGAGGAGAAGTAGATAAGTCTTTTCCAGACAAAACAGAGGTGAATAAAGCAAATAAATAAATAAAGCTGGGCAAGGCACCGGATGCCAGAGGCGCTGCGCATGAGTGAGGTGGCTGGGAATCCCCTTTGGGATGCTGGCAAGCGTTTCTTTGGCCTCGGGGAGTTAACGATGTCTCTCACCGTGACTCAGTGCTGTTCAACATCAGCTGCAGAGAAACAGGCCTCTGCAAGGACGAGAGAGATTTCATGTCTTGCTCACATTTCAGCCAAAATCTAGCGCTCGGGAGAAGGCTTCTTTCTTTCTGTTCATTTGTTTGCCTGGTAAGGGCTGCAGCCTGTGCTGTGGTGGAGATACCAGGACACAGGGAGACAGCAGGGCAAGAAACACAGAAATAAAATGCAGCAGCAGGAGAGCCCTTCTTTCCCAGCCATGGGCACCCCTCCTGCCTGCCCTGCCCTGCCCTGCCCTGCCCGAGCACACACCTTCCAAATTTCCCGTCCAAAACTCTCCTTTCCATGACTCACACATGTTTTAAGCCATCTCAGGGTCAGCGTTGATGCCCAGCCATGAGCAGATCTTCAGCCAGGATAAACTGGTGTAGCTTTGTCAAACAAGCCTGAGATCAGTGTCCTCTGGGGAGAAAGCCCAGAAAAGTGAGAAACTTTGTTTCGGTTTCTTCACCAGCTTTAGCTGTCGATCTTGCAGTGAAAGGGAAAAGATCAGATCAGTGAAAAGGAAAAGGTCAGATCTTCCTTTCTGCTCTGTGAAGGTCTAGGACTACTGTCATTGCCTGCAAAATAACTGCTGGTCTCTGAATTAAAAAAGCAATACATAATGCAAAGACTCACCATTTTAATCCACGGNAATTAAAAAAGCAATACATAATGCAAAGACCATGAGTTGAAACTGCACAGCCTGCTTGCTCACCATTTTAATCCACGACATCAACATAACCCTAACAAAACTGGGAACTATACATGATGTAAGCTGGCAGTCCTTTGTATATCAACTTCTGAATCTCTGTGAAAACTGCTGCCCAATGGTGCCGAAAGGAGAGATCTCCCATTCTGAGTTGGCCATTCGGTCTGAATAGCCTGCAAATGCAGGGGGCTGCAGCTCAGACTAAGTAAGAAATCAGCCAGCAAACATGAGAAAAGACTCAATTGTTATACATTGGATTAAAGATGGCCACATTTTTTCCACCCTGTGATCTAAGGAAACTTTACAGAAACTTCAAAGAATGAAATGCAAGAATACGTATTCGCATGAGCCAGTAATATACACAAAACACAGTAGTGTTCCCTGTGACATGCACCATCTATTGAATATATAAGTTAGTACTACCCAAAGACAGGCCAACAAAACTTTTGTTTCTCATTCTAGTTTATCAAGGCCAGGCTCAGACTTGCACTGGTGTAAATCAGACCTCCTTTGAAACCAGTGGACTGAACTAATGCAGCCAATGGAGACCTGGTGCGAAGGCTCAGCATGCATCAGGACCATTTGAGATGTGATACAGTTGTGCATAACTCCATGTCTTAGTGAACTGAAGCAAAAGCTCCCAACCCCCCCCCAATTAGTTTGATAACATTTCTTTAAAGGATGATGCACTGGACACAACAGACAGGAAAAAATTTCAAAGCAGGGCAACTGTAGGGACGTTACACTTGCCTTGAGGCTGAAAATTAGGGGCGGGGTGGTGGTGGTGCAGTTTTAATGGTGTTTTCTTAGTTTGTAAAAACATTGCCTAAACCCATCTCTGAAACCTCAGTACCAAGAGTACAGATTTCATTAGCAACCCTGCAAGAATAAAACTGTGACTTCAGCACTTCTGAGTTATTCTTAACATATGAGCCATTTTCTGGAGAATCCAAACCTTTGATCAACTTTATGAGAAATACCTGTGACAGAAAGAAAACATTTAATGAGCCAGAGATGTCAATTATGAGCTTTCAAGCAATTTTATACCCTATATAGCACATATAAACCAATATAGTTTAAAGGCTATTTTATCATTCTATAAATGTCCTAAACTATCCTTTTTAATATTTCAACTTATTTTCATTCATTTGTTTCAAAGCACAACAGATAAACTCTCTTCACATGTTCATGGTCTTTCATGGCATAAGGCAAAACAAATTGGGAACAAACCAGCAGAACAGCACAGGGATTGTAAATTTCAAACAAATGAAACACTTCTGTATTTTTTATTTCAATCAAAATTTGTTTAGATGGATAAGCAGCTGATGTTGGTTTTGTGCTTTCTATGATTTGCTGCTTTTTTTATATTCTTCATTTTGACCATTGTGCTTCAGGACCTGACCTTGCATCACCGATATTAAGGAGAAAATTACCACTGACTTTGGAAAAAAATTGTTTATTGGTCAACATCTTTGAAAGATGATTTTAGACATCTTGACTGTTGGTTTTTATTTTTAGATGTCTCACAGTGTCTTGGGTTTTAGAAAACGCTGAATTCCCGTCTCCTGAACTGCACAATCATCGTATGACTCGAAGACAGACATCCCAAATATCCGTTTTCAGTCCTGAAGTTTTGCAAAGCTGTCCATCAGCATGCTAAGAACCCCTGACCGTCCGTATTATAAGGAGGGATAAAATAATTCTACTTTAGCCATTCAAAGCTCATGTAGACCAAATTCTACTTTTTCTCATTATCAGTACACTTTGACAGAGAAACAACAGGATGTTTCCCTTATGCAACTAGACAAATGTCCTGGAGAGAGAAAATGCTACAACTTCCAAATTAACTTATGTACTTAACCAGCAGACAGGCTAAATCCAGCTGCTTTAAAAGTGCTTTCATTCCTTCGCAGTCTCTGGGCCTATCTGTAATACCTTATGCTTCCATTTTGTGAGGTTTCTTGCAAAACATGTTAGCCTCAGTAAGAAATCTTCAATTCCCACGGAGAATTACATTTCAAAATGATGCTCCGTGCTAGTAAGTAATATTTTTCCTGGGCTTCCACATATGGCAATATTTATCTTCAAAGTTTTCCTCTTTGGCTCGTAGGCTGGTTTGTAAACCAGATGGTCTTGTGTGGCCTAATTGTAAGATGATTTGTTGTGTGATTCAGTAGCATTGTTTATTTGTACAGTGGTTTGATGGAATTTGTAAACTGCATAATATTGTTTTACTGTGTTTTCTTTTATGAAAGAGCCACATCTTGCTCTGGCATTTGTGGCGGCGATTATAATTAAATGTAGTTCTCAAGATACTTTGATCTCTGTTTGCTTGCTGCACTAAACTAGAAACATAAAAACACAGTATTTCTCATTTAAGCAGGGAACCAGTGCCGGATTTGAAGACTGAGTGAACGCACCAAATTTTATCTTAAAAAAACAGAAATACAATAATCAAACAAATAAGATGTTAATTGAATGATGGGAATTTGATGGCTTTTCAGCAATGTCAACTTTATGATTTACTTGGAGCTAATGTTTTTGTCCCTCTTTTAACAAGCCTCTTTCATATGTTTTCTGCGGAGATGTTTTCTTTGCTTTTTTGAGACAAGAATATGTTTGCCCTACTTGATCACTGCATATGGTGGCTTGTATTCATATAAGTATTTCTTAGCTGTGAATATATTTAGGCTGCCAAGTCTATAAAAAGATCTAAGAGCTTTCTAGACTTCCCACTCTGTTTCCATCACGAAAGGTGCCTTCAGCAGTCTGTTTGATTTCTGGTAGGCAGACTTGTGGAAGGCTGACTGTGACTGAGAACCCAAGAAATATTTTGGAGAACAGGGCTCCAAGCTTAGGAGATTGGGAGGCCTCTTTCACTTTGAGGAACCGAGCTTCAAACCAACTCAGTATACTCAAAGTCACATGTATGTCTCCTAGCTATCGATGGTCTATATGGCAAACTGATGGACAATGTTCAATGCCGTACTCTTTTTTTCAAGAGATGTCCACACACATCAGATAGATACAAGAAAATCAACACCATGCACTCATGGCATTGATACAGCCAAACGTCAGAAGACAGGCTGCAGAAGGAAGAGATACAAGAATCAGATTTGTCCTTTATCCTCTGGAAGAAGTTCCCTTAAAGCAAATTGAATTTTATTTTGTATGAATTAGGAATTATTTTAGTACAAAGATGCTGAGCATACAATATCTAGTATGTAACTTAGAGCAGATTTGGAATAAAACAGAAGAATCACAATCTTCTAAAAAAATCCTGTAATTATTCCAGCAGGAAGTATGGGTGCAATGATGATTCACGCAGAAAGAGTCTGACTTTTATTTTTTATTTGGACATTTGCTACTTTTCATCCCTTTATACAAACACATTCTGTGGCAGATTACTCTTGAAAATATTTCAAAGGAATAGATCAAGATTCAGAGACAGCCGCATACCAGTAAGTAACCCAAGTTCACGATGAAGCTGAAATTAGACTGTGATGAAGCTACTCCCACACAATGCCTGGCCAGCTTAGGGATGCATCATCATTTTTTAGTGCCTTGACAGAGATAGTCACTGCTTTTGCACTTTCATAAGCAGGTCTTTGTTTGCTATAAGACCTTCTCATTCTGCTTGTTCATTGCTGGAGACTCAGCTTACAGTTCTTGTTCTTTGTGGTCATTTTTTGCTGAAGGAGATTCCTTCACACTTAGATTTTCTCTTAAGTCGGCAGTGGTTGAACATCAAAACATGTCTGAACACAGTTTGTCTTCTGCTGAGATCTACCTTATCTCAAAGGGCCATCATAGCTTTATTCTCTTGTCAGGTTGCCACTACTCAGCAGTGAATAAAAGCCCAACTGGAAGTGAGAAGTGCAGCTAAAAACTCCTTTAAGAGGCGTTTGCCTTCCCTTCCCATTAGCTGGTGGAGGGTATTGGCCCTCCTATCACAGGCAGGAGGGGACTGGGCTGTTTGTGTCGAGGCTTGTCATTAGAACACTTACACAGGTGGACCATTTCATGCTACAAATATATTTATTTTTGTTTCTGGAGAAAATATTGCCGAGGCTGAAAACAGTTTAGGTGATTAGCTCTTTCTTTTTTCCTCAGATTTTTTTTTTTCAACAAGAACATAAAAACCTGAAATTTTCATTCTTTTATCTTCAGTAACAAAGACGATGATGACTGTTTCACTTGGGAGACTTTTTTGCTGTATGCCAGAGGCATGGGGGAGAGGCCAGTCCTCTGACGAGAGCACATTCTCCATTGAAAATCTGCAAAGAGCACAACTTCATTCAGTGCTCTGTTTCAGTTACTCTGCAGACTCAAGTAGATGTCACCGTGTTAATTCAACACAGCTCATGGCTTCAAGCGTTTCTTTACAGTCAGGAACACCAGAAACTTGCTTTCATGTTTGAAATGAAAATTGATATACTATTCTAACTGCATGACCCCAACAACCTAGAGTGCGTATGCCTGAATTCCGCTCTCAAGCTGAGCTATGAGTGCACAGCGTTTCTGATTGGAGAGTATAAGGCAAATACACTTACCTGCTCTCTCAGAAGTCAAAGATATCTCAACAAAGTCTGATAAAAATTTTCAGATAAATTTATCTCTGGGCTCAATTCCAATATCAAAAGTTCAGCCTGAAAACGATTTGAGAAAGCTATAAGCAACTGAAAAGGACAGTTTCCCCTAGCTGTAGCCATATAATATATCCGTGCAATAAATATAGTACAAGAATTGAATCTAGCATTAAAGAATGTTACTGTCAATACTGTTGGGTGAGGCAAAAATGACAGCAACACCTTCTAAAATACACCAGTTTAAGTGATAATAAGATCAATTTCCTTCTTCAGAAAATTTTCATATCCTTAATTTTTCTAAATTTCAAATATAAATGCAAATGTGTAATATAGATACTTTAATGTAGGCTACTGTGACACTCAATATTCAAACACTTTACAAACACACATGCTTTGTGTGAAGCCACCAGTAAAATGGCAAACTGAGCCTGACTGTTCTTAGCCAAATTACTTTAAAGCCTGGTTTGTCCCTTGTTGAAATAGTTGTGCTGGAGTAAAGCTAAAGTAAGAGAATTGGGAATAAGACCAGTCATTTCAACTCAGTTGCCTTCAAAAGTCATTTCCTGCATCCAGCAACACAAGTTACAAAACCAACCTGCTATGGCTGGTTGAAACAGTCTCTGAAATTTCTTTTTTTCCCCCTGGGGTTCATACAGTAAGACTGCTAAGAATATAACTAGTGAAGCTCTCTAGAAAGTACAAAGATACTTAGCAAATAGAAGGAGAAGCTTATGAATAGAGAAAAAACAATATATACATGGCAGTCCAATGCAAATTTTAAAGAGGTCTTTAAACTTATATGCACCACTTCAATCTGTGCATCCACAGAAATAGATCAAGCATGAATTGATTCTTGCTTGCAGTGGTGTAGATGGGGTTTTCATATCTGCAGTCTGTGATGCATATTTTTGCACCTACATATTCATCAGCTTCTGAGAATAGATTCCCCCCGGCATGAGTGAGAGTCATTAATTCCTCCTACACTGCTTATTAGGGGGGAGAAAGTCTGACCGGTGAAACAGTTGTTTGAACGAGTCCATGAGGGTCTTGTGGAGACCAAGACAATATTTTTCCATTATTTACATGGATGGCCCACTGTCGAGAGTGCATTTGAGGCCCTGCTTTGTGCCCAGTCTGCAGAGCACCTGGTGTGTTACAGCACTGCTTTAAGGGACCCAGCACGATATAAACTCAGGGGTTTAATGCTTGAGATCTCTTCCTCGGTCCTTGGGATACTCCCTGAGATTTCAGCTACTTGATAGACACCATCTGTTACCACAAAGCAGCGGAGGAACTTTTAATACTAAAATAAGAGATAGAGGCCAGGAGAGCAGTTAGGTGTGTTTAGCTACAGGAAAAGTTAATTAAGGTCGTGTTAACAGCTCATTTAAATTATATCTCCTGACTGATAATGATCTCAAAATGTATCAGTGACTTTCAGTTATTCCTAGGTAAATTTCTACCTCCCTAAAGACACCCCTATTCTAAGACAACGGATGAGAAATGGAAACAGCCCTTTGTGCTATGGAAGCACAGCCAAGTCCAAAGCAAAAAGTACAACAAAAAAACAGTCCAGTTTTCCTGCAGCTTTATGCAGGGCCTATACTTTATGCTGACATAAACCTTCTGTTGTGTTCATCTTTCCTGCTCCGCTTTCTGTGACCCGACTTTGTGTACATCAGTTGGCTGTATTTGACACTCCAGATCTGCAGTGATTCACCTCCTGTGTGATATCCATCATAGCTGGATATCAATGTGAAAAAAATAAAGTCAGCTCACATTCTTATTTACAGTCTTTTCGCCTTTTTTGTAACTGTTTCATAGACGAAGCAGAGGAAACAATATATTTCAGAATATCTCCAAATCCAGCTTTCCCTCCCAAATGTTCACACATTGATCCAGACCACCTCTTTGAGAACAGGTTACACACTGCAGAGGAATGCATAACTTGCCCATGAACTGCTGCATATTTTGTCCTTTGTATTTACATTTTTCCAAAGGAAAAAAAAAGCAGGTTTTTCCGGATAAAGATATTTTCTGCTTTTGATGGATGAAATTAGTCTGCATATCCTTGGAGACTGCCAACAAGTTTACACTAGGAACTGGAATGAAGCCATCAATTCATTTCACATGAGTTCCATCAGATGGCAAAAACCCTATCACATAGTCCCATAATGTTGGTCTTTTAATCAGTGAAGAACGAGGTGACCTAGGGTGTGGTGTCCCACTACCAGCTCTCTGTGAACCACCTCGATGTGTAGGCACACTTTGACTGTCTCTGATTGCCATTACTGTGAATAGCAATTAGATTTATTCATCTTTGTGCTTGGGGAAAAAAAAAAAAAACAAACAAGACTATTCTGTGAGACTTGTATCCTGCATGCTTAGAGCTATTCAAGTGCAAGAACTTCCGGCATCTTAAGCTAAAAGCCTTACACACCCCAGCAGTGAATTTGGTGATTAAAGGTTGATTATAAACTAGTTGAAGGGATTGGACCTCACTGAATTTTGTAAAAGTGGTTCAAGTTTGAACACAACATCGGAACTCCAAACACCTGATTTTCTACTTTGGTTAAATGTGGACTCACATGTTAACATTCTGGCTTGATCCATCTCTAATTAGCTGGATGAAATAGTATGTTAGAACGGCTTTCTGAGCCTTGTCGTGTACTTCACTGAACAAAAGGAAACGCGGATCCCATTTGCCATTTGTACCTTCCTTGTTCCCTTTCTTGTGGCAAATGTTTTTGGTATGAGTTCCGTGGGTCTTTTAATTGGGACCTGCGTACAGTATGTGCAAGCAGTGCCCAGACCCAGAGGTCAGTGACCACTGACCCTTCCTCCATTCCTGCCATCACCTTGGTTTGGCACTAAAACACCCCATTCAAAGGAATTATTTGTTTCTTGGACCACCAAATGTTTAAAGAAAGGTTTATACCCCGGGGGTTCTGTATGAGATTCCAGCAGGTTACTTCATTAAATGAGCATATCAAATTTGATTGGAAGTTCTCATCAGCTTTCTGTTCCATTTAATTTTATTTTTATACAGATGAAGAAATTACTGTTACACCCATACCCACTGACAAGCCAACTACATTACTTCACATCTACTTTATAACCACATATAATTACATAACCTCTCGGTTTATTTTCTTCCAGAACTCATGGCTCCTCATAGAATCTGTTCCGTCTGATCTAAGAGGCAGATTTTGGCCTAAAAAATGGTTTTCAAGACATTTACATGGTTTGGGTTTTTTCCTATATTGAATATTCCACATTTATTAACCACAATTTGATTCAAGCAGAGCAGCAAGGGCTTCACTGATACAGTCTGGGGAGGCTGTGTTAGTGAAAGGAAAAGACAAGCCCAGCATCAAAATGTTCTGCATAAATCTCATTATCCTGGGAGAGCTTCCATCATGTCAGCCCCATGCTGTAAAATCTCTCTTAGCACACTGTGTTCCCTCCACTTTGTTCCTCTTTGTTAGGCACCACAAATGCTTTCCCATCTAAAATTTCCAATCAGCGTTCCTCCTCAAACCCTCTTGCTCTTCATTGATTTCAAAAATACAGCAGACAATTGCAAAGTATTCTCACCTCACTGCACGAGGGCTACCTTGCATAAGAATGGGGCTGGCAGATTACATTCATGTCAAAGCACGTAGCTGGGTAACTAAAAGTAGTTAGAATGAAAATTAGTATCTGGCAGTTTTTGCAGGAGCATAGTTTTATGCTAGTACAAACTCACTGAAATCAATTAAGGCAGATCACTGTAAGGCTGGAGCGTAACTGTGGTGAAATGGGCCCTAAGATTGTTTTTAATGCTCATCCCAAGTTGCAGTCTTAAACACATATTCACAGACCACAGGATCCATTTGTTATAATTTATCACAACAACGCTAAACAATCTGGCACAAACATATTCTTTCGTTCATGCCAAGAAATGAGATGCACCCCTTAGACCCCAGAGAAGGCATCAGGAAGAGCAGATGTTCACCCCTTCTTGTCATCAGTCACAGGTCTGGAAGCATTTTAATATATGATCTTATCAACTTTAAAAGTAATGATTCAATCCTGCAGCCCGCCCTTCCATCAGTTTTATTTATTTAAATGACTAGAGCTGCTGAAGGTCTGATAAAGAAAAGCTGCAATACCAGGCTCCTGAATTCTTACTTGCTTATATAATGCAATTGCATATTACAGAGTGCATGGAGAGAGGTTTACAACAAACTAGGGAATCCTATTTTCTGTCAAAAAAACCCCACTTCCACGGGGCTACGCAGCTGCTGCTGGCAAACTGAAACAGCTGAGGCAGTTGAGCACCAGCGTTTCTTGCACTCCTTTAGCTGGTGATAGAAATAGTGGTTGGGTTGGACCACGACTGTTTGTCGATTCATGGGAGTGGGCAGGGCTCTGCGGGGTCTCCAGCCCAACCTCCTGTTCAGAGCAGGCGCAGTGGGAGCAGGCTGCGCGGAGCCTTGCCCAGCCGGTTTTGAGCATCTCCAAGGATGGAGATGTCATGCCCTTCTGGTCAACCTATTCCATGGCTTGGCCACTTCCACTATAAAAATATTTTCCTTTCACGAAGCCAGAATTCACCATGTTCCAACTTGTGTCTGTTGCCTCCTCTCCAATACCCCATCTCATCCCATTGTAGACTATTTTGTACAACACACAAAATCAACTGTTTCACTGAGCTCTACTGAAAAACGCAATGAGGTGGGACCATTTAGCGTATGGGCATTGTGAAACAGATCACCTTCTCACCTCCCTCAGCACTACGGAAGCGAGGAAGAAACTACTTTGAAATCCCCTACCAGAGAGGAAAGCCCCCAAAACTGGTGCCTGCAGTAACAGGACTGCCAGAGCATGGTTCTGGTGAGGCATCAGGCACAGTGCGGCCGTGGGGTAACACCNGCCTGCAGTAACAGGACTGCCAGAGCATGGCTCTGGTGAGGCATCAGTGGGGTAACACTGCTCCTGCCCAGGGCAGTACCTGTCCCGCACACACATGGGACAGCACTGCTGCTCAGAGCAGTCAACCAGAAGCCACTTCTTGCCTATAGACCAAGACATATACTGCAGTGGCAGAGGGGAAAGCAATCCTCAGAGCAGATGTGATTCATGCTCACCCTGGACGGTTGTTCTTCACCTCAGCCTGTGCCGGACCGCATCAAGGTCACACACACTAAAATCACGCAGCTAATCAGGCTTTGCAGGGATTAAGCTGAGCCAGAGCCGAGGAATCGCCTAGGCCAGAAGAACGCTGCCATATGAAAGCAACACCAGCATAAATTGAAATAATTTATTTACCACTAGAGCACCACAAAAACAGACATACAATGTGTTAAAATACAGAGTAATCGATCACCAAAGTACAACACAGCTGTCCTTTAAGTTCCTTTTTTTTTTTTTCTCCTTTAAACCATGCCAACCATACAATTTTATTGATGCTAAACACATAAAAAAATGCTGTCCTACCCCACCCAGCGAAGTGCTAAGATTTCCCCTCAGCCCCAGCCAACCCCTTGGGTCTGAGCTTTCAAGGTGCTGAACATTTCCCAGCAGTTCCCAGGGACTTTGCTCAGACGGTGGCAATTGCTTCATGGAGATAAGGCCTCTGGCACAAAGTCCTTGAGCTGCTGCAGACCCATCTAAACATCATTCAAGGGGGATTTACATCAGACCTGAGGGGTGCTCTAGGACTCACATTACTCCACTCTGTAGAGGGGAATTTCACCCATGAGTTCTGCACATTGTAGGATCAGGCCTAACATCCTTGGTAATTAAAGGGAAATACATGCCTAATAAACAAAAAAAAATAATTGTAGGAGCTTTATAGTAGAGTATTTCAAATACTATCAGTGCATTTTGAGGAAAAAAAGTAAAAAAAAAAAAGTATTCTTTCTTGGGGTAATGACTTACAGAAATAAGGTTTTATACTTAAATTTAGAGAAAAACTCCAAACCCAAACCGAAATGTTCAGCTGCGTCCAGCGCATAGTGAGTATAGTTGGACAACTATGCTATCTCCTGTTCTGCTTTTTCAAAGCTTCAAAACCGGTTTTGAGCTGCATTCCCATGGCAGAGAATTGCAAAAATGTTTTTAAGGTTTTTAAAATGTGTTCATCCTTGTCTCCTTTCCTGTCCAACAAAAATACAGTTCTCATACTGAACCTGATAAAACTAATTTTGCTGCCGTATACAACAAAATCCAGAGTATTTTCTACCCTGAGGAGTTTCACTGAGTTCAGTGCATCTTCTCACTGGAGTAAGTCTGGCTCAAACAAGTGTTAGCAGGACAGATTTTTCACTTGTTCATCTCAACTCACTAAATAAATCAGAAGTCTAACATACCTCCTCCTCTGCGCTGAGTCAACGGGTGGGATTAGATCATCTGTGGGGCTACGTTTCCATCTAGGCAATAAGCACAGGCTCTACCCAAGTCCCGAGGAGCTGCGTGCGCAAGCCGCTGCGGTACTTCAGCTTTGCATCAGCGTTCTGCTGAAGCCAAAGGAATTGCACTTCTTAAAAGTGGAGCTGACAACATCAAGCTCAGGAGCGTCCTCCCGACGACGCTCGCTCGGGTCAATGACAGAAAATGTCCTTCTCGTCCAAGTAGTATGCTTTTAACGCAGTTTTCCAGCTTTGCCGTGCATAAACCATTCATCATGTGAAATGAACTGAATGCGCCGCCTTCGTGATTTTTTTTGGTAATTTCGGTTGGGGCTTTTTTTAAATGACGAGTATGATGTGGATTTTTTTTTCTTTTACTCCCTCTACAATATTTAAACGTGTAACAACAACAAAATCCTAGGAACCCCATGTTCCTTTTTCCTTTTCTTTTTTTTCACAAGAAGCTTTAATGTGAACTCAACTGAAAAAAAAAATAAAAATTGGCAAACTCACAAAAATCAAGGGTCTGATCCTCCTGATCTTTACACACACCCCAATCGCCTAAAAGGGCCTGCCGTGCCGCTGCAGAAGTTCAAGGCAAAGCTCTGTTACCTGCAGTAGGAGCAGGCTCGGTCCCACGGACTAACCGCCGGGGGAAGTCCCCGCTGCGTACGAGGCCGACGCACGGCCTCCGACCGCAAACCGATCCCGCTCGCGCCCCGCTCGGGGCATCGCCGCGGCAGACGCTTCCTACCAGCCTCCCGCCCAGTGGCGAATGTCATTCTCTGCAAGGGGTTGCCTCGCCTCAGCCAGGCTGGGACACCTCTTCTGGCCACACCTCGCTCCCTGCCCATCTGTTTGAACGTCTATAGCCGAAAGGAAATGAAAAGGTCTAGGGATCCGAACCGCATCGCGATGCAAGTGTTACAAGCGGGGACAACCGAGGAGGGAGGGGAGGAGGCGGGGAGAGATCGCTCTAATCCATCCTTTTTATAAAACAGAAAAACAAATGGAGTCAGGTAGCTTATGTCATAATGATGAACAATATACAAAGCACATGTATAGCAATTATTATAAAACATGTATTTGTAGTGCAAGTCAAAATATAGGGACTCTACTCATACTGGCCAGCTAGAGGGAAACACGTGATTCTGAGTGATCAAAAAGAGCCCCAAATTCAAATTCAAACTCATGAGAGCTGACAGTATTACAGAGTACAAAAATATGGTGAAAATTTACACATTACACATAAAGTACTTAATTTTTTAATAGTTTACAAATAGAGATCTACAGATATGTTTCCAATTAAGCTGGCTTTTACTACCCACCTATTGTAATACTCTAGGTATGGTTACATATACCAAAAGAACAAAAAAATCCCATAGCATAGCTATACAGCAACATATTAAGGTCTGAAGATTAGACCAGTACATGTTAAATATTTCACTGGTTTACTAAACTGACATTTTAAATCATTTACAGTAAAAAAAAAATCTTATAGACTTGTCTTTGAGACTGAAACAGAGTGTCCTTTATTAGTAAATTATTCAGTATTTAAAACAAGGGTTTGAGACCTTACAAGAAGCCTCTCTAGGCAGCTGGCATGAAAAAAAAGGTATTTTAAAGGCAGAGTTTCTCAATAATGTAATAACTGATTTCTATTTTAATTGAACTAAACTAACCATTACTTTTCTGATTCTTTTGAACTTGTGTTCCTTTAGGCTCTATATGTATTTCTGGCAGCTTATTTGGTCTCCACTTTGTCCACATTGGTTGGTTTTCTTTTTTTCCAATGGCGATACGGAAACGTTCATTTGATAGTTTTTACACACAAATAAATAATGCACTGTTAACTCTACAACTAAGAGGAATGGGTAGGATGCCTATTGCGTAACAATACAGAGAGATCAAGTAAGGCACGGGACAGATACAGCAACTCCACTTCATGGGATTTTCCTGTTTTTTTCCTTTCACATAGTAACACTAACAAATTTCTTCCAGTGTTTATTTTTTAAAAGGTTTTTCTTTTCTTTAACTTTGCTTCTTGTCTATCTCACACTATGTGTAGGTGAAATGTAGGATAAAGGCCTTCAATGTTTTGCTTCAGATGCCAGTTTAAAAAACAAACCAAACCAAACTTTCAAACAGTTCAGACTAGTACCGCTTTTTTTTTCTTCTTTTTTTTTTTTTCTTTTAACACTGATGAAC
>VUYV01000182.1:1936688-1984965 GCA_008711295.1 Anarhynchus alexandrinus | reverse complement strand
CCTTGGACACTGCCCTGCTGGCTGACATTGACCTGGTATTTTAAGGGAAGCTTGAAAAATGGGAGACATCATTCTTACTATGGAGCTGAGAGTGAAACTCTTACTTTATGACAACTGCGATGCAAATGTCTGCCTCTTGCATTTACTGTCTAGACATCCTTATTGACAGCTGAGAGAAATAAGCACTTTACAGCAGAATACTACTCATCCTAAGGCAGCTGGCTAAAGTGCCACATCCAATCCATAAAACAAAAAGTCCCATCTCAGACAGCTATCGGTTCTTCGGCATCCCAGACACAAAGTTCCTCCTCCTTCACATATAAATTTTCAAAGTACAAGAATGAATACATCTTTTGAAGTAAAACAAGCACATCTATCAGTACATTTTCATGAAATTCAGCACGGAAGCATATCAGTAACAATGAAAAATGAAAAATGGCAGGTCATAAAAGTAGGTGATAACCAGGTGCTAAGACTCAGCCCTTTTGTTACTCTGAAAGCACCTCCCTCAGTCCCTCTGCTGACCGAAGTCATTGGGCCGTCTTCCACTCATGCTTGGTAACAAGAGGTCCCCTCCCAGGCAGCCTCCCAAAGCTACACCAAGCTCGTACTCACAAAAAGCATTCAATCCATCCATGCGTCATACTGATGAACACATTAAAAAAAATGTCTCTGGGCCAATACATTCCTACCAATTCAATACTAGCTTGAGGACATGTGCAAGTCCCTCTATAGGGCCATATTTCATCATCCTTAGTTAGTGAGACAATAAATGCAAGCTCTGGGCATTGGTGCTGATGTCAGTCCTAGAAACATATTTCAGCCTGCAGTTATAAAACAGAAGCTGAAAATTAGCAAAATCGTTACTTACTCTGCTGTGCTGAGTATCTGAGCTCCATAAATATGGGCAGGCTCCTGCACAGAAATTAGCATGATATCCTTTAGGTTCATGAATCCATTTCCAGCCAAGATCCCTCTTGAAGTCAATATAAAGTGGACGCAGACAGCAATTATCTTGCACATTCCTGGGAAATAAAATACAGACAAACACATTGGTCATAACAAAGACAACACGAGGAGTAAAAATTATCCAGTTGCTTGATCCCTGAATGATGCTTTACAGGCAGGCAAGTCTGAGTCCCAAAAATTCACAACCAAATCACATCAATAGTAGCTTATACTGTAACAAATCAGACAGTCATGGCAGGACTAGCTTATACGGACAAAGCTAACGGTTTCCCTGGAGGACTAGTAAGTATTTTTCTCCAGGTCCTACCGAGTGGCCTTTCTGAGTAGGTGAGTACAGCGGAGGTGATAATTTGGCTGTAATTATGGGGCTGATGAGTCTGGGCATCATCCCAGATGGAACTCAGCTTCTGCTTTCTGAGGCCACAAGCTTCCTCATCTGCCACTGCCTCTGCGGGATCGAAGACCGCTGGGCAGACACCTGCTGCACACAGACCCCGTGGGTCTGCGCTCTGTATAAATGCCACCCGTACAGAAACACGATAAGCAACTCCATTACACCCCACAGGCTGGTACTACTGTGTAAGTATACTGAATAGGGACGCATAGTTACCTAAAACAATAGGCAGCATCTAGAGCACGCTTCTTCCGCCGACTGGGCTGTTGCGACTCAAGTCTGTAGGAGGGTAATAACATTAGCAGAAGATGTGGGGTCTTCCCACTGTATTTTTTCCTATTGGACTTTAAAGCTTTCACATCACCACTGGAATATGTGTAGTCATCAATACCTTCAAAAAATACATTTTGGTGATAAACATTGTGTTGCTTTTTCTTCACAAATTAAATAAACCATGTCTTTAAAAAAATTCTCTCAGAACTGGGCAAAGATGGTGTCAGCTGAGCATGTTTACTGGGGAAGTGGGGACAAATTTCAACCTGAGATCCCTAAGACAGTCACAGTTCTCATGTTATCCATTCTATCAGCCCTCCCACATTCACAGCCATTTAATGGCATTTCAGTACATTTACCAGAACTGTTGAAATGAGTAACAGGAAAGATTACTTTAGTCACTGCATCTGCATTGCTTAGTTTCAAATGCCCCAAGCAGTGATGCTTTTGTCACTTCGCTTAGGGCACGTACAGCTATGTACTTTTTAAAACCTTGTAATACCATTAAAGCTGCTCTGGAAACTTCACCTGCATTTCCCACTCCATCCCATTAGTTTTCTCTATCAATCACATTTACCTCTTTCTAATGCTTGTAAATTCTCTGTCTACCATTGCCAGTTTATTTAAATCTGCTATCTTTTCCCAGCAAGTCAGTTATTCTAGCCCCTTCTTTTGTATGGGCATGGCAAGGACACTGATCAAAATATTTCTTCTTGAAGTGGCAATCAATGACCTCACATTTTGTATTTTCTCTTGAAACACTAACTGTTAGCCTTACTAGCTTCTTATGATGGCAATAGCACAGGGAAAAGACTCAAGGTATTAGCCTTTCCTAGGAGTCCAAACAGCTCATGTTATTCCTGTTGCTAAAACCCTTTTGAAAATTAACCTCCTGAACCAGATAATACTATATAAAAAGATACACTTTTATTTTTGTAACATTTGCAATTACAGTGACCAAATATCATCCCAACATTTTTTTAAACACACACAATGGCTTTAATCATATGTACAGTACATGTATTTACTTAGACAAAAAATTCCAATGCAGTGAAACAATGGTTAGACAAACTTAATACTTAAAAAGGAATATAGCCAAATCCTTGGAAAACAAATGAACCAAATCATGATATACTTTAATAAATGAGAACTGTATAAACAGAATTTGGGTTGGTTCTAATATAGCCCTAGTTTTATATGTACTGGTGGATGATAACTATAGCATGGTCAATTAAATAGCATTTCCCTTTTTGAAACCGAAACTTGAATGGCTTAAAAACACAAGGGAGCTTATGTGACCTTGATATATTTACTCTGCATCACTTTGTCTGCTGTCCATAAGAAGCACATATATCCATAACCCTAACTATACACTGCTGTTTATTTTTTAATGCCCACTCAATCCAATCACTAAGTTTTTACCAAGCTGTCAGCATAAAAAATACTTTGTGTAACTAATATACAAATATGTTCCAATAAATTCTACGTGCCAATGTAGATATATAGAGATAATCAGTGTTAACCAATGTAGTTTTGGTGACTTCACCTGAGAATCAGACTTCTGCTGCTGGAATTAGGAGCGCATAGACAGGCACACCATTGTGGTTTCTTCAACCCATAATGTTCCGGCAGTAAAACACTGTAGGACATTTATACAAGCCTGGCACCAATTGTTCAGCTCTCCCCAAAGTGACTGATGCCATTGTTCAGAATAATTTAAAGTATTACTGATATGACCAGGGGAAAAAAAAAAAAAAAAGAAATAATAGCTGGAGATATTTAGTGTGCCTGAAGAGCTGCAAGTACATGTGCAGGTACCTACAAAGACTGGGACCCTCTACACTCATGAGGACAAAGGAAGGTGCTTCTGCAAGCAAAGCAGACAACTGTTGCCTGACCTATACTTTGGAAATTTGCCACAAGTGCTGTTTAACACTCATAAAACTCACACACATATCTACTGCAAGCAGCTTACATGTAAGTCAAACACCACCCTAATTCAACTTTCCAGCAGTAGCATTCTCTACTAAGCCTGAACCGTTACAGTGCAAGGATGGACAGCAGTCAAAGGGTTTATTTTGAAAATGTTTGGCAAGTTTTCTCATGACCATCCAACAGTGGATGGTCTACTGTACAACAGTCTTCCCTACATCCAAAATGGTATGTATATGCAGTGTGCATGCTGCAAACTGTAGCACAGACACTTAAGGACATTGAAGCAGCATACATGGAATGAGATGGCTTATTCATGCCATCTGTTTTCAGAATAGTTCAGCTGATCTAATTTTACCCTTGTGCCTTCAATACCACTTGCTACCAGCTGATAACCAAGAGTCTCAAATGAGCAAATTTTCAATCAGCTGAATGCCATTTAGAGAGGCAGTAATGGCTCTTTGTTTCCCTCCTCAATTAGTAAGTACCACACCATTTTAAAATGTTTTTTTCTTTCGTTACCTGCAAATCTTGCTTCAAGCTCCTCACTTTTATTTGGGATGATATAATTATTGGAAGGCACGAAGGTGCAGCACGGACAATGTAAACTTATCTTAAATCCAAGGTTCCTGTCTGCAAAACACAAAAGTAAGTGGAGTTGGTTTTTACACGTGGAATGACCCTGAAATACTGTTGAGTTAATGGAGGAGCAGTTGGGGCAGGAGCGAAGGCAAAGAGCACTTGTTGTCACCTCTGTGATGGAGCCACTCATGTACAGCCTCAGTGACATCAAAAGATAACCATTCTCCTTCAGCTCTTGTTTTAACTACTTTGCTGTCGATGTAGCGCTGTCCTGGTGACGATAATTCTTTAGATTTTAGAACCTGCGAGAAACAACAAATATGATTGCCTACAGGTTAACATTTACCTGTTTTCTATTACATAAACCACCAACATTATAAAATAGCAGAAAAAA
Organism: Anarhynchus alexandrinus; assembly: GCA_008711295.1. Classification (NCBI taxonomy): domain Eukaryota; kingdom Metazoa; phylum Chordata; class Aves; order Charadriiformes; family Charadriidae; genus Anarhynchus; species Anarhynchus alexandrinus. Next base: position 1,980,421 of record VUYV01000182.1, on the reverse strand, counting down.
ACCCTATTACAGCTCAAACCTCTATGCAGCAGATGTACATTCAGGCCTGGTTTCAGAAAGAATTTTCTTAGGGTGTGCAGGGAGAGAGAGGTGATATAAAAACACCCTAATGAAATCAGCTTATGCTCCCAAGCAAAACATGCCATCACATATTCGTTCCTAAGAGAAATTACACAGAAAGACTGCCCTGAAAACTTGTCCTGCAACACAAGTGGTCAAGAGATCATAGTAACTGGCACATCGAAAGAGGCTATTTTACCTTCTTCAGTAATACTTACACTGGTTAGAGCATAATATCAGATGCTAAAGTAAAGCCTGTGCAATGTAGTCTGTACACTGAAGATATTATAACGCTCACTCATAACTGATCTGTATGGTATTGCCTTGTTCATGCTTCCAGCCTTCCCTCTGACTTCAGGTACTACTCATACATTAAACAGTAAAAAAGTTATTGTCCATACAGGTAACGTGGGGGCATGCAGAGACAGCCTGGGGTGAATCATGCCCACACATGCATTTGTGCAACAGGCGATGCTGCTTCCATCCAAACTTTGATACCCGCTGTATTTGTATTTGTGTCAAAAGTTTCAGCAACGCTTCCTACTGAGCATGCAATAAAAAAATACCCGTACAAAACCCAGCCAGCCCCTCCCTCTCAAGACACAGCACTGAGTGCCTAGAATTTCAAGTGCCCACAGCCTTCCTCCTATCTAAACAGCTCAGCGAGTGCTTTCCCACATACAAGCACAGCCTGCTATTATCCCTAACTCTAGGATGAAAACAACCGGACCTCTGGCTGCTAACAGGTTTCTGGTTTCCTGGTTATTACTATGTTGATAGTTTTGTGATGCAGGAAGCTGGAATGCCATGCAACATTAAGTCAACTCCTATCAAGATACCACACGATAACATCACTTTGTAACTTCTGGCATGCCAGCCGTGCGACTTCATATGTTGTTTCGTGTTCTTTCTCTCTTTAACCATCCAAGTCCATCTCCAAATGAATAACTGACAATGTCTCATTGTTTCCTCCTGTTTTCTCAGCCCAGACCAACCTGACATCTAGCAAACGCTGCTGGAATCAAACAATGGTGAAACTGCATAATACGTGTAAAGAAAAATATTTCAAAAGAGGTGTGAAATTATGTCATCATGATAAAATTTGGCTTTTCATAATTAAACAGAAAAGAAGGCTTGAAAAGGCCAGATTCTGTCCAACATGCAGAGTCTCCCTGTTTATTTCAAGGGAGTCCTGGCCCCCTCAAAGGCCAACTGTGCAGCTCCCAAAACAGCATTTGTCTTATGAGAACAACAGCAGCATGACACGCTCTTTGCCTTCCTCCTAATCAACACATTTAGCAAAAAGACATGAGAAGATGTTGGTTCCCGTCCAGCAAACTACTAAGTGCCCCTAGTAGGCGATGCTGAGTTTTCCAGTAGGAACTGAAGGCACTCAGACACCAAACATTGGGACTCTCCTTTTTATGAGGCAACCTTCAAACAAAGTGTTTGAACAACTGTTTACAGAGAGTCTGGCAGCAGCAAGGGGACTACCATTGCTCAGAAGTGCCAGAGGGATGAGAGAATCAGTAATCAATGCTGGGAAAGTCCCAGAGAAGTACAAATATAACTTTGCCTTCCCTTTGGTCTTTATCAGGTCAGCTCAAGTGTTTCTGAGGATGTAATGCAGCTGTCATTCTGCAAAGATGTGTTGGGGCGGGGGGTATGTGAGGCAAATGGGACACAAGAACTTGGCTCATTTCTCTTCCTTTCTGCACAGTCATATCTTTCCAAAGACTCCAGAAACTGCATACCTCAGTTTTGGCAGTGATGTAAGGATCTAAAAGTAAGTAATGTGCCAAAGGCAATCTCCTGATGTTAACTATAATTGGTCTTAGATATGTTCTGAAGGCTCAGCTGTGCCTTCGTATCTAAAATAAAACGTCTTTATCCCAATCCCATTGCTACCAAAAGACAAAGTCGAGGGCTGGCAGTGTATACCTGGCATGAAAGGCATTTGTAAAAGTGCAAGAAAACATCACTGCGCGTATCCGATGGTACAAGGAACACCCATCCTCAATGATGAACTGAATGACAAGGAAAGTGTCTGCAGTTTTCAAAACTGTAGGGCACTGTGGGACAGGGCGGACACTGTAGATTATGAGAACTAGGTATTTTCTATACTATGGTATCTATGACATCTGAAAGTAAGGCTTCTCTCCATGTTGTTTACGCTGCATGTTCAAGAAGAGAATTATGAAGAACAATGTAGTCTGTACACTGAAGATATTATAATGCTCACTCATAACTAAAAAGTCACAAACTAAGTATGGCATAATTTCCACAACTGACATCATGGGTTAAACAGGCACTAGCGGTTCTTAATTGAAAGGCTGTTAAGTGTGATGAGCATCATACATAGTGAAATTAGCATGTCTGCTTCAATCGTCTTCTCCTGGGCTGACTATCTTTACGGTGTTAGGGTGGTGTGTGATCTTAAACTGACTGCTTGTAAGCAAGAATGATCTTCTAGCTTCACCATTTACATTTTTTCGTGCTTTTTCTGTTACATCATTTCAAGTGTGGAAAGCTAATGGATGATAAAATCCTAGGCTGGATCCTCAGTCTCTATTTCCTCCCACAAAATAACCTGATGAAGGATTCTTCACTTCTTTTCCTATACTGCGTTCTATGTTTGCGTCCACACTGAAGCAATGGCACTCTAGATGGTGGCAAACAAAGTGGACTTTTTGTAGGAACCTATCAGAAATTTTTACAGCTACAATATGTTCTTCAAAAGAGTCTTCCAGAAATTATTACGTGAGAGAAACATTTTAGGTTTTCTCTGCCCTGTTCCCCCTTGGGCTTGCTTCTCTGTACTTTGCACTACATTTCTGGTCTTACCTTCCACATCAGCAACACACCTTTTTCTTCCAATACACCCTCAAGCCTGCATTCCCACTGAAAAACTTCTCTTTCAGTATTTCCAATGTTTTCTTTCTACTACATCAACTAGTTTCATTGCAAAAAAGAAGAAAAGACTTTTCTGTGCCTTGCAGCTTTTGTGCTTGAAAGCTTGTCTACTTCTTCCAACTATACTGATTGGTCTTAGAAGAGATATTACCTTTACCTATAAACATTGCCTTTCCATGCCTATAAACACTGCCTTACCTTTATCCTTAGCCCACTGCAACCACATCAAACACTGTTATCAGAAATGTTGCTGCACAACTTGTATCTGCAGGAGCTAAATGAAGACCTAAAAAGCAGGTCTTTGTGCAAAAGGGCTTTCAGTGTACTAAAAATATTAACAGAAGACAAGGGAAAAAAAACCCACAGGAGAGAAGGAAGACTGAGTTAAACTTCCCCTTTAATCCTTTCTCATTTCCTTCTGGCACCTTGTCCAAACACTCTCTCTTAGAGGCAGAAAGAGTTTGATATGCCTACAGGTCATGGCATGGATGGTTAGGGCTTTTGGGGCAGGGGGAGTACCGTGCATCACCACCTGCATGTAGAGATGATGGAGTCAATCACTTGCACGAGCAGGAGGCAGACTTTCCACACACACACACAACCTCAACTCCCTCTCTTACGAGCGACACACTTACACATCTGGATGCACAAGCAGCTGGCGATGCACAGCAGCTGCCCGTGTGCAGGTGTGAGCGTGCACGCCTTCACACACGCGTGAGTGAAAGCTCAAAATCAACAAACTCAAAATTCAGGTTGTGCAAAATCTCTGCAGCTTCTGAACATGGGGATGTTCTTCCAGGTATATCTGTTTATTTGGTCTCCCTTTCAAAGAGCGATAATGCAAAGCTGCCTTTTCTAATAAAGGATTACGCCGGGAACATATGCATATGGTCACAGTACGTGGGGATGAGCTGAATAGGTAGAAGTGTTACCAAAAGGTTATCCAGCAGACTTCTAGCCCAGTTTGCAGAGTAATTTCCATTCAGCAGCAGTGCTCGAAATTCTAAGAACAATTTGGTTTTGTCTACCCTCTTTTTGTATGGGATTCCTCCCTTTCACAGGAAATCACATCGTTAGCCAAAATTCTTGCTAATCTCTTCCTGACAAAGTATCTTGTACACTTAAGCCCTGCCTTCTAGCTATCTTTTTCTACAGGAACTGCTAACCTTCCCCTCATCATTTTTTTTTTTTCCCTATTCTGACCCTTCTTAAAAACACCCGGGGAAAAAATTATCTTACAAATACCCGTGGAGGATCTCCAGATATGACACACATGCAGCCACTGCCAGCAGATCAAGGCAAAGCAAACACGTGTATATACGAATAATGCAGTCAATCGCAGGAAAGGGCTCATGAAGCAGCCAGACATGCAAACAAAGCACTGCTCTTGCTTGTACAGCTACACATGTTTAGGAAGCCCACTCGGGAATCTCGGTGATGACAGCACTCACATGCCACCCTCATCAGGCCTGCCAGATTTCTGGTATTTTATAAATCCTGTTGAAATCTGCTCTTCATTGGTTCTGCAAAGGCGTTCTGCTCAGTCTTCAGGGGGAGACCCTCTGCTCTGCTGACAGGGATTTGTCTGTGCTCCTCCTCGTCCATTAGAAGAGGCCGGACCATGATGCTACTTTGGAAGCATATCCCAAATCACCATGACCAGGGCATTCAGCAGTGAAAAGCTTTGGGTCTGTCACTAACTGGTTTCAGAAGACAAGCGAGTTTCCAAAAAATACTGATCTCTGAATTACTTCTGCCACCTGCTATGCTTATTTTTAAGATCAACTGGAGAGCATTATCTGATATATTTTTTTTAAAATTTAAGTATCAAGTAGCTAAAATCTTCATTACAATACTGGAGGATGGAACTGTTTATTTATATGCACACATGTTTATACTCTCAAGTAACTGTCACACAGTTCTGAGTATAAAAATAAGGACAAGGATTGTCTTAGTCTGTATTTTATAAACTGTAAAGTACACTGAGAACACTATATAATTCACGATAACAAACAAAGAAGAATGTTTGTAAAATTAGCAGAAACATGGCTTCTTTACAAAATGGGGCATATCGGAGACTGATATAAGCAGAGCAGCAGCATTCGGCATCTCTATAATTCTAACGGTTCAAAAACAAAACCAAAAAACCTCCAAACCCCAAGACTCTGTTAATAGAAATGTAATTATTTTGCTCAAATTTTCCTTCGCCTACTCCCCTTCTCATATATATAGGCAGCTAAAGCTGGGGATAACTGAATGAACACATTAGTGTATGTATTCTAGACAATAACCACTGAGAGCAGACGCCAGAACAGCCCGTCTTCATGACTCATTACACACATAAAAGGAAAAAAATTGACAGAAAGACACACTGGTTCTTTCAAGTAACTAGAGCTCCAGAACAGTGACTTTCCTAGTTTATTTCAGATTTGATGGTCTGGCCAATAATTACTTCTAGTCTCCTATAGTTACCACAGATGCAGAAGAATAGAAAAATTACAATTAAGTATAATTTACAGTGGAATAGTTTTGGCTAATAAATTCATCACCTCCCCAGAAAGCAAACAAACAAACAAACAAACAAACCAAAAACTGAATGTGGTTCAGCAGTGATGATACACAGGCTGATGCATCAATGACATACATCTGCTGCAGCTAAGAAAACCCTAGGCACACATCAAAGGCCAGGCTTTAGGAATAACAAGGGCATTTTATAGCTGGGTTTGAGATTTACAGTAACCAACTGTTAGGAAATATTTTTGGCAACTTACAGTTTCTTAAAAGGAGTTGATGAACTTTTAAAATATAGTAAGAAGATCATATGGTCACTTAAAAATATCTATCCTGTCTGCTGCATAGCCCTGGGACTTGGGATGGTCACTGCTGTCAGCCGGTGTGGGTTCTGCAATCGCTGAATAGCAGTAAATATGGCATTATCTTGTAAAAACCTGCTATTAATCTGTTTTTCCTCTCCATTCATTCTGGACTGTCTGATCTCCTCCCTCCAGATGCCGTTGGCTCCCTGATAACTTCCTTCCTTCCCTTCTCTTCTCTGTCATTTCAGACTACTGTGATGTTCTTGTGTATTACAACATCTTGGCAGGCTCACTAATCTTTCTCTTACTTATCAGTCATTATCCATGGTTTCCATTGGAACTTCAAGGGCCTTTTAAAATAATGGAAATAACCTGACATGTACTTGTAAGCTCAAAGTAAATAAGGCCAAACAATGAGATCCAGAGGTAAATGATGTGCTAATGCTGGTTAACATCAGAGCAGAGATAAGTTCAGCTATGCGCAACATCATGGCTGAAAACTGCCGTTTAGGATAACCTCTTCTGAACTAGAAGAAACCTGCAGGAGACTCCAGCCTAACCCTCTGCAGTGGAATAACCAGATTCCCAAGGTCTGCATATGCAGCTGCTTGTGGTTTCCAAATTCTTACATACTATTCACCCTACTGAAAGATTCACTCGCTGCCTGGTTCCAGATTTCAAAGGTCTCCTCAGACAGCTTTCAAGGACTTCACATCCAGCCCTTTCTGAAGCTTAAAGTTAAAAAATGACCATGCTAATTCTCATTCCTTTCTCACTCCTTGGTTGAATTCGAGGTCTTTGATCCTATCTTCAACACAAGGATAAGCAAACCCTCAATTCTGTTGCGAACCTCTCCAGTTTCTTACCTATATGTGGAAACATATGTTGTAAAATACAAAGCCTCCATATAGTACCTTTTGCCAGATAATTAGGAATCTACTGGCTATCAAAATCTTAGCTTCTTCTTATCACTAGTGCAAAAGACTGACTGTGTATTTTTTTTTCAAAAATTCTCAGTGTGAATTTTCAAGCTCTTCTTGTGACCACTTCTGCAAAAGAGGAATTCAGACTCTGCCTTCAGTGCTATGAGTTAAAAGGACTTTACAGCCCCCCTGCTTATCAATGGAAGTCTTTCCATTGCTCGCAAAGGTCTCCGAATCAGGCTCAAACCGAGGGCAGAATCTTTAGAGACTAGTATATGAGATGCAGAGTTCCTGCCAAAATACAAAGGTATGGAGTACTTGCCAAAGTTTTAAAAAAACCCACAGCTCTCTGATCCATCTGCTCAGAACTTGCCAGACACGTTCTTCATGCAAACTTGCAAATAAAAAGAACATATTGCACACATAACCCAACCCCTTTTATATCTGGATGGGCTACAGCTGCAGCAGGATTCTCTCACAGTGTTGGCTGCTCCTTGCTTAAAGGTAAAAGAAGTGTGAGGGGGGTAAAGAGATGAGCGGCCAAAGCAGGTCAAAAAGGGAAGGGGAGTGAAGTATGTCATGGAATCGCTGTGACTGACTCATTGCATCGCCCTGTGGTGAGGGGATGAGCTCCGGGAAGAGAATGGATCCTGAGAAGGGATTTCCTCTCCGTTTGTTCCCCAAGCAGGGCCTTCCTCCTGCCCCTGAAGATACATGTGCAGTGTAAGTTGGGGATACAGCCCTGAGGCCGTTCAGTCTGATTTATGCTTAAGCAGGCAGAAGACTCTGCACTGTATAAGCAATAAACAAGGACGAAGGGTCTGGGGTCCTTCTCCTGGAAGATTCTGAAATATTGAGTGCAATTTCCTGCCGTTTAGGAGATTTTAAGATAGCTCCAAAGAAAGATTTTACATAAAATGAAGCAAAACAAAAAAATCCTGTAAACTTATCTAGCATTTAGCTTTAACTTGCCAGAGGCACATTATGTTTTATTAAAATATCAACAAAGAGGAGCCAAAGTCAACAAAAACAGAGTGGGTTCTCCTGTCTTCTAGCCAAATCCCCTAGATCCTACAGGGTACTCCTGTGTTCATCTCCCCTTTAAGCACAGGTCTCCCAAGCCCTTCCTCTTCCTCAGTTCTGTCCTTGACAGCCATATCTCATGTTAATGTGCATTTTACTGCAATGTTTTGGTATGCAACTGTCTTTGTTGTCTGAGTATTTGGACTTACTGCTTCTTCTAAGATGCTGTCCTCTTCTGCAAGTCATTGCTCTTTCTTCGCTTCCTCTTGCCTGCACTGTGCTCTGTAAGTCATAATTCTCCTTGTGGTCTTCTCTTCCCACCACCTACAGGCTTCCACCCAAACCACTCTGGTCCTCCTCCATTTTCTTCCATCATCTGTTCTTCTTCATACAGGCTTCTCCAACAAAGCTTCACATCGTTTCCTACACCTCCCCAAAACAGCAATATTACCTTCCCTCCTCCAACGGGCTCCCTAGCGCAAGGCCAGCAAGCCAACCTGATGTTCCTCAGCCCAGTAACTACCATGCTGCAGTGCTTGGTTAAAACCTGCTCATGTCTCAGCGTACTGTGGGCTTGGCTATCCCACCAGACTGCAGCCCAAAGAGCTGCAGCTGCAGCAGCTGTTTTCCAACCCATGTCCTGCATTCCTACGCTCCCTATAATGTACAGGCACCGCAAATGGCAATAAATCTATCAGCTCAGTGCCCCACATTTCTACACGCGGCAGTATCGAGCTGGGAGTACACGCTGCCTCATGCCAGTAGCTAATGGGGTTATTATAAACTTCTTCAAGTCATCTTCAATAACCGCTCTGTTCCTGGCAAGAGGTGGCTGCATCTGAGAGAAGTTCTCAAATCACAGTGAATGTGACACAGTGATAAATACTTCCTCTCATCCACGCGCACTGATTATTTGGGAAAGGTACTCTATACATGGTCTCCAGTGTACTAACTTTTTTTTGTAGGCCATACAGTATTTCAAACAAACAAACAAAAAAAAAAGGATTCTGGAACAAGGATAAAGCAGCAATTTGACTGAAATACACTGCAAATTAACCTCCTCTGGTCCTGAGCTTTTGCTGAGGGGGCCGGAGAAGGAGGAGGAGGTTGGTAGAGTAGAAAGTTATTAGATCCACACTTTATACTGAGTTTGGCACTTCAAAGAGCACTCTACGTTTGCCATTTAACATAACCTTGTAACCTTTCAGATCACAAGAGTCTGGTTTCAGGACAGCAATACATAAGTTGTGAGATCCAAATATACTACTTTAGATGTGGGTCACAGCAACGGCAGTCAATTAAAATCAAATGCCCCAGGTGATATCTGTAATACAGACATCCTGCGCCAGCTCACAGCCACAAATCCTGCTTCCTCGTTTTTTCTTCCGTGGCATTAGAGACGGCACTTTTTGGCAAGAAAAGAGAGGAAGGCCCCTCTGCTCCTGATTATACGGAGATCAGTCTGGAGTAGCTCTGCTGCAGTCAGTGTAAATTGCCTCAGATTTGCACCGCGGAGATTTGGCCCAAATCTATAGCAGCTCGCTCTAAACGTATTCCCTAACTGAAAAACAAGACAAAACACTGTCTGAATTGAAAGTATTGGAACAACCGACTGTGGTTTAAATTTAAATCTGACTTATAATGGGGTAATATGTTCCACAGCATCTTCCTCCTCATACCTCCAAGCAAGGAGAGAGGCCCTTAAAGACACAGGGGTTACCACTGTCTGGAGGGCAGATGGTTCTTCCTAGACCCCGAGCTAGCTCCACGGGAGCCCTCGGCATGGACCAGGCCCTGCCAACATGGAAAGACCAAAGGTCTGCTCCTGCTTACCTCCAATTCTTCATCCCAATCTGATGCCCTCCCCCCCCTGCCCGGGGTTTAACCTGGTGCCATTCGTTTGCTCCAGCCCTGTACTCTGTTACATCCCGTGGTATGTCCCCCCACATCCGCAGCCTCTCAGGTACCCCCACCCACAGCAGCCGTGGATAACAACGATGATAAAAACCAGCACTTCGGCTGCGTTTTTCATGATGCTTTACGATGTGTTAACAAAACATGGCATTGCTTCCATAGGAAGTAATTATTACTTGTTATTGTTTGACCGTCTGTGCATAATAAAAATACCTTAAAAACAATACCACAACACTCTCCGAACAACGGCTTTTTGCCCTGCGAGGGTTTGCACTCGTCCAGCTTTGCGGTGGTGCCTATTTATTTTTTGGAATGCTCATTCATAAAATACAAGCTTGTTTTTTGAAGGGTGTAGGGACTTTATTCATAAATACAGAAGCACCTTAATAAAAGAAAGATGTGATGAAGTCTTCAAAGCAGGCAAGAAAACTGATGAACAAAGACATTCCCATAACAACTGAGCTTTATCTGATCAAATTCCAATAAAGCCTGCATTTGGCATAAATCTTTAAAAACATAGCAAGGGCCACTGGAGGATGCTAAACCTTGTTTATTTAATATTATTCCTCCTCCCTTCCCCAAAAGTACTTTATCCTCTTAATATTTTCTGAAGTCTCGGTGCACGCTGAGAAGCGCATCGAGTGAACGCGGCGCAGTGGAAGGACGGGAGGAGAAGCACGGGACAGCGCTTGCTGTGTTTGAGGTCACACTGCTTCCTTCCTTCCTTCCTTCCTTCTCTCCCTCCCTCCGGCTTCCCTCTCTCCAACGTGCTGATGAGCAGCAGCACCACCAGCAGAGTAACCCTCACTTTCAGGCAGAAGAAACAACAGAAAAGACAGTGCCTTTAAAGAATTTAATTCTCAGTGGCTTCACTTAACCAGAGCCAAGAAGAGACAGAAGCTTTTATAACAGCCTTATAAAAGAAACTTAATTCCTACTTCTACGAGTTTTATTATTTTCCATCCTAAGACTACTTAATATGTGCACTGCGCTTCCCATCTGCGCAGGAACACGCGGATGTGGCTGACTAATCCTTAAATACCAAGAGAAGTACTCTGGGTGAAAACAGACATTAAAGAAACTGTTGCTGCTCTCGGGGATTACCACTCGCCCACTGGCTTTGCGGCCGCATCCCGGGCACCTGCATGACAATTAAGCTCCTGGACCTACTGCCCGGAGAAACCCGGGGGGAGCGGCAGACCTGGCAAACACATCCACAACCAATCACTCCCAGCATAAATACAACGGGGTGCTCTCTGCTCCAGCCCTGCCTCCGAGGCGGGAACAGGGTCCCACTGCTGCTGCGGTGGGGGCCGGGAGCGAGGGGCCGCGGCCCTGGCTCGCCATGCCAAGCAGCCCCAGACTGCCGTCCCGGAGTCAGAGCAAACAAGGGCTGCAGGAAAACACAAAGTCCTTTTCTGATGTGGTTTGGAAAACGGAGCCAAGTATAGCCCCAGGAAAGCTTAGCTGAAAAGGTGCAGTCTTGCATTTCTCTTTTCATTTTAAGGGGTAGATCTGTAAGGTCAGAGGACCACACAAAGAAAGAATCGGGAGGAGAAACAAAATATTTATATTCTGCTTGCCTTTTTTTTTTTTTCCATTTACCCTGCACATCTGTCTCTTGCTATTCCTAAAATAGTCCTTCAGAGTAATATTGTCCCTTCTGTACCAGTGGCACATATACTACTACTAAACTGCCGCTGGACTACATCAGAGAGCTCTTGGAGAGCAGTTAGGAAACTTGCATGTGTTCAGGGACGGCCACTTTCCCAGTGAACCACAACAAGAGAGCTCTGACTCTCTCCAGAAGACTTCTGCCCCTCTCTTACTGCCTGACTGAGAAAGATGAGGGGACACGGGAAAAACGTTCCCTGAAACTGCAGGTATGAAAGGAATTTCAAAAACCCTCATCAAGAAGATCTCCTCAACAAAGCAAAACACTAGGCAACCCGAAACTTGGTAGGGGGGGGGAACCACCCTAATAATTAAATGCTGCTTATGCAAGATGAAAAACCACATTATTCCTTCCGGGCACAACAGCCCTGGCAAGCCCAGCACGTATCTCACAAGACAGGAAGGAGGGCTTATGCACAGAGGAGGAACAGCTGCTGCACATGCCAACTCCACCAGCAACCTCCTCTGCGAGGCTCGCTCTCCATGCATGGCTTTTCATGCTGGAAGCAAAGATACCTGAGTAAGTCTTCAGCCCTTACAGACTGTATTTGCCCTTCCCACTTCCACAGAAATGAGCACCTTCCTCATTCTCCACTTTTACCTCCCACGTTTGTACCTTCCTTCGCTGCTAGACACCCCTATCTGCACTTTCAATCTATCATTACGCAGCCCTGAAGCTCCTCAAGGATCACTGGGCCACCAATGCCTCCTTCCTCATCTTCCGCTCCTTAGATTTTCTTCTTTCTAGCCTCTAAAATTCATGTACTAAGTTTTAGGATGCTTTCTATAGCACTGTCCTACAATACATCATAGAGTATCTCAAGTTGGAAGGGACCCATAAGGATCACGGGTCCCTCCACTTCAATTTCTCCCTGCTTTTGCTTTTCCTGTTAGACACTGCATGCTGACCTCACACCTTGTGACGGAGATTAGATGCAGCAGTATTTAGGGACCCCGATGCTCCTCCAGGAGAGCTGCCGGCAAGGAAGTCACGCAGTTCAGACTAGCCACCACAGAGCTAAGACAATACCTCCATACAAGGATCTGGGAAGAGCTGCATACAAGATTGCAAGATATAAATATGACCAAAGGGGGGGAAAAAACAACCAGCAGAAGGCGGCTACAGGAACTTGTAAGAAGTAAAGCAGAGAGAGGAACTACCAAGCAGCTGTTGTCATTTTAATAGGTGCTCTGCAAGGGAAATGCTCCAGAGACAGTTTGCCTCTCTACAGGCAAAGGAGCAAAGCAACGTGCCTAAAACAGGCCTGGCACAACCACACACTTGGAGCTTGCTGCCTTTGGCTTGCCTCTTACTTGGTGGAGAAAAGACCTAATCCTACCATAACCTGCACTCATTACTCACCTAACACTTCACTCAATACACCCCACCCAGCCTAAAAAAGAAACTGCTTTCCTCCCCAGCTATATATTTATCTAAACGACCCAAGTACCTGCCCTGGATGCAGGTGTCAGTCATTTCCATGGGCACAGGCTTGCTGGAGTCAGGCTCTCTCAAATAAGCTCCAGCTGTTTCCCATCACAAGGCGAAATCCCAGCCAAGCAAAGGCCCTTTCTCCCCTGCCTCTGCTGAACCCTTTGTGTCCCACGTTCCTCAAACACGGAAAGGCAATGAACTGAGCTCAGGCAACCGCAGCTGTGCTCCTTTCAGGTGGCGGACTAACAGCTCTCAAAAGTAGAACAACAGAAAGCCCAGAGATGCCATCAACTCCTTTTAGGATGTCTGAACAGTGAGGTCAAGCCAGAACATACAATCGTTTCAACAGGCTGGTGTGGCAGCATCACAGGGACGCGTAGTGTAACTCTCTGTTGCAGCTGTTACATACAGACACCACCAGCGACTCTCATTAAAGATTCCCAGCTTTCTCTTTTAACAAGTGACACTTTATTTACTCGACTCTTCTGCCAGCCTGTCCCTGGGAAGGAAAGCAGACAGGTTGCAGTCATGAAGCCAAGCGCCCAGTGACCAACCTGTGCACCTGAACCGCATTCAACTGCGAATCACACTTCTCTTACATTTAAATAATGTCTAAACAGTCCAGTGTGCCTTTTCTTTTTATGAGGAAAGACTGAGGGACTTGGGTCTTTTTAGTCTAGAGAAGAGAAGATTGAGGGGGGATCTTATTAATACAAATACTTAAAGGGAGGGTACCAGGGGGAGGGGAACAGTCTTTTTTCAGTGGTGCCCAGTGATAGGACAAGAGGGAATGGACACAAACTTGAACATAGGAAGTTCCATCTTAACATGAGGAGGAACTTCTTTACTTTGAGGGTGGCAGAGCACTGGAACAGGCTGCCCAGAGAGGATGTGGAGTCTCCCACTCTGGAGACATTCAAAAACCACCTGGACGCCGTCCTGTGCAACTTGCTGTAGGTGACCCTGCTCTGGAGGGGGGGTTGGACTAGATGATCTCCAGAGGTCCCTTCCAACCCTGACCATTCTGTGATTCTGTGATTCCTGCCATCAGCCTCTAAGGTTGGCTTATACTGTCACCTCAGCAAGCGTGTGAACCCAAATTCCCTCCTCTCTGCTCTCTGCTCGAAGTTTGGCTTGCACTTGACCAGATCAGGCAGGAAAAGGTGAACATTGAAAGTGAGGGAGAAGACTAACTCAAATTTGCACCCACTGGATCTGAACCGCACTCTACAGCGCTGCAAACCCAGGGCAGCACTCAGGCATAGATAACAAGGGCAGCAAGAACAGAGCCAAAGAGGGGCTCAATACGCTTTTACAAGGTGGTATCCTATCTGGCAGGGTTTTCAGCAGGACAAGTCCTGGGTTGCTGGAACAACCATGAGCTTTACTCGGTATAAAACTGCTGGGAGCTGAGCCGCTGTTGGTTGCTGTGTTTCTCGGCAAAGTCAACTATGCTTTAGATGAGATATGCTTTAGACTATATTTGCACAAACGCAGAGACTCGATGTAAGTTACTTCAATGGCTTTGAAGTCTTTAAAGATTAAATGACATCAATCTTATCAACACTCGGGAGTGAGAGAGTCCTGGGGTCATTTTTTTCCTCACTCCTCAAACACTGAATTGTCCAGTCCCTTGCCTCAACCCCTGGGCTACTATACAGTATACCGAAACTGCTAAGCTTTGAAACTCAATTATTAACAACGCTATTTCTGCGAGGAATGGTTAACAGGCTTCTCCTGAATGCAGGCCAGAGAGAGAAATTTGACTTCTATGTAAACTACAGTACAGGGAAGGTGTTGTGAGACAGAGGTCCTGAAGATGACTTGTTTGATGTCATGCTCTGTCACTCATCGATATATGCTGAAACTCTGGAGTCCTGAGGCACAATTGCTAGAAAAAGTTTGCACATTTCAGCTCCGTATGATTTTGAATGGTCCTTTCTAAGAAAGGCACAGGAAATACGAGTCTACTCTGGAAAGATGGGACTCAACTGCTTCTCCCTGTGGTTTGTTCCACCTGCTAGACAGGTACAAGGCGGGTTTGCTGCAGAAAGATGGGGAGCTGACGCGTGCGAGGTGCCACCATACCTGGTACAGCTCTATCCGCTGCTCCGAGACCCGTGCCTTCGAGTTCTGCAAGCGGAAGACCCTGAACTCGGCCTTCACCAAGTTGGAGGCATTCTTCTCCATCGCCGAGACGTCAAATCTGACGATTCGGAAGTAAAGGCTGTAATAGCTCGGTGGGATGGCATCTGCAAGAAGGCAGTGTGATTTAATTATTTTTTTTAATGGTAAAATACATTGTTCCTTCAAACAGTGTAATACAAGACAGCCTCAGTACGGGAAATATCTGTAGCATGATTCAGTTTCCAATGCCAATTTAATATTATTAGCGAATTAATAAAAAAATACCCAAACCAACCCACCCCACATGTGTTTGATTACAGGAATACCGTATTAATACAGATTAACAACTATTTTGAACTCTATTTCAGGTCATGCATTTAAACCTCCCCTCTTTCAACAGTTGTGGAAAATCCTGGATGCTTATAAATTAGGAAAAAATCATAGCAGTTGGTATCTGGCAAATGCCTTCAGACTTGCATAGAGTTCACAGGGATCCACTAAGACCACAAGTAACAGCAACTCATCTGGTCTGCATGTTCTCTGAAGCCCATTTCCCCCCAGAATACAGAGCATAAATTAGCCAGCTTCAGATTTTGTTTCATATTTAGTTATTAAAGGGTTTTATTGAACAAAATATTCGTTCTGATTATAGTGACAAGGGCAGGAAGAGAAGAGGAAGAAGAAAGGGAGGGAAAAGGCAAGCAGATAGTAGACCTTATGAACAGAATTACATCCATTTTGACCACTTGCAAGCAGTAAAAACCATAAACGTAACCACCCCTCACTGTGCATTGGGGGAAAGCAGAAAAAACAGTTAGAAAAATGGACTCAAGTCTTCAATAACAGCGTTAAACAAATCAGTTTAGGTTTTAAAACAGTCTCTTCCTCCTTCCCAGCTGTAAGCCCTGATGGAGGCTAAGTAGAGAAGCACTTCTGCACAACCTGGGTTACCCTGAAGGGTTTGGGGACCACCTGAGGCCTTTTGCCCCCCCGTCCTGACCAGCAGCAGGAGGAGGAACCTGGCACCCCAACCACCATATCCTGTGTGTGTGACTCTCTGTCTGGCAAGGCTCTCCTCAACTCCACAGCCCAACTCAGAGAGGAGACAAAATGACTCCGAGGCCCTGACGAAAATCTCCATTCAAACTGAGGAAAAGGTTTCCTCTTCTCTTACCACGTGAAAACTGAAGTGGATACAGAAAATAAAGGAGGAAAATTGTATTTGGGGGTGATTTTCAGCTGAGGAAGCAAAGCTCACAGGCCTCCCGGAGGCCACGCCAGCAGGAAGACTTCAGATAGTAATCAGAAAAGACTAAGTTTTCCCACCATTCACGTAGCTCAGGATTTGCCATGCAGTGGCAGGAGATGACAGCCTTGATGTTAGGGAGGTGAGCAGCTCAGTGCTGACACAACATAACAGACAAGTTATCATTTCTATGTAAAGAGATGGGAGAAGCCAAGTCGAGTATATCTGCCTTATTATTTATTTATTATCCAGTTGGTGGCCGGTCACAAGTGGTGTTCCACAGGGCTTGGTACTGGGGCCAGTTCTCCTTAGTATCTTCATCAACGACCTGGACGAGGGGATTGAGTGTCCCCTCAATAAATTTGCAGATGACACTAACTTAGGCAGGAGTATTGATCTGCTTGAGGGTAGGATGGCTCTACAAAGGGATCTGGACAGATTGGATTGATGGGCTGAGGCCAATGGTATGAAGTTCAACAAGGCCAAGTGTCTGGTCCTGCACTTGGGTCACAACAACCCTATGCAGCGCTACAGGCTTGGGGAAGAATGGGTGGAAAGCTGCCTGGTGGAGAAAGACCTGGGGGTGTCAGTTGACAGCCGGCTCAATATGAGCCAGTAGCGTGCCCGGGTGGCCAAGAAGGCCAACAGCATCCTGGCCTGTATCAGGAATAGTGTGGCGAGCAGAACTAGGGGAGTGATCGTTCCCCTGTACTGGGCACTTGTGAGGTCCCACCTCAAATAGCTTGTTCCATTTTGAGCCCCTCACTACAAGAAAGACATAGAGGTACTGGAGCGTGTCCAGAGTAAGGGCAACAAAACTGATGAGGGGTCTGGAGAACAAGTCTTATGAGGAGCATCTGAAGGAACTAGGGTTATTTAGCCTGCAGAAAAGGAGGCTGAGGGGAGACCTTATTGCTCTCCACAACTACTTGAAAGGAGGTTGTAGAGAGGTGGGGGTCGACCTCTTCTCGCTAGTAACAAGCGACAGGACAAGAGGAAATGGCCTCAAGTTATGCCAGGGCAGGTCTAGGATGGATACTAGGAAAACGTTCGTCACAGAAAGCGTTGTTAAGCATTGGAACAGGCTGCCCAGGGAAGTGGTGGAGTCACCATCCTTCGAGGTATTTAAAAGACATGGTGCTTAGGGACATGGTTTAGTGGTGGTTTTGGCAGTGTTAGGTTGATGTTTGGACTTGATGACCTTAAAGGTCCCTTCCAACCTAGACAATTCTATGATTCTATGATTCTATTTCTAACTACTAACGATTAAAGGTAGTTTGAATAAATCCTTAATAATACTTATTCATATCAATAAGATATATTAATAACTTAAAGACCTTCTTCCAAATATTTAGTGCTTCTGGACTGGCTGCTATTACCAGCACAACGCAGCAGCTCCCGGCTACATGAGGCAACACCACTCACAGTTACACATCTAATAACCAATTTGTTGTAGCTCTTTGAATAATTCTAAATTGAAACTGACTGCAAAATAAATACCAAGTACAAGTCAGTTGCATGAGGAATAAAGCACATTTATTCTGTCTTAAAAAAAGTCACTAACACACTTCCTCTACATAATTGGACCAAAATCTCTTTTTTTTTAAATGATCAGAGGTCAAAACTCCTAAAAGTAATCCTAGCTGTGAGAAAATCTTTGATGATAAAGAAATAACCTCTTCCTCAACTGTAGATGCATTGTAAGTGAGAGATGACAAATTGTCAAAATACTTTAAAAAAAATCTCTGAAAGAGTACTTCCCAAAGCAGACCTTCAGTATGGTCAAACTGGTAAGAGGTATAAATCCGAACAGGAAGGCCCAGGCTTCCTTATGAACCCATTTAATTAAAGAAACAAAAAAAAGGTTCTCAAATTTTCACATCTGCAGTGCTTGAAAATAAAGCCCAAAGCATCACGATCAGTATTCTTGCCCACCAGACTTATAGACAGAAAACTGCTACAATCTTATAGTGAGAACTCAAAGAAAAACAGATGCAAACTACTCCCACATCAGAATGACTCCACTCTCCCGTCAGCAACACATTAGTACTGGTCTCTCTCAAAGTACCAAATGAAGGTCTTCTGAGAAAAGCTTAACTTCATGCAACGATTACTTTAATTTCAAAACATTTTGCAAATTCTTATAGAAGCTATTTGGTTCAGAGATTATATCCTCATTTAAGAGAGAAATAATCTCCTCAACTTATTTTTTTGCTAGAGGAAACTCCGAGACTACTACTTGTTCTTCAGCCAAACCTAATCCTACCAGGAATATAATTTGGCATAATAGTATGTACATATAAGATTGATGCTTCCAGGATGAGTTGTAAGTTGTCCTTCCCTGTCATTTATTTGAGGCATCAACCTACCATTTCATTCCCCGTGGACAAGCCAAACTAGCAGCCAGGCACTTGCCCTGGCACAGACAAACCCTGGCCATCTTGACTTTATTTCAGATTGAAAATTCCTATTTAACTGCCAGTCTGATTTATATTTAGCTTCTAACTTATTTCTAGAACTTTCTTGTGCTATATTTGTAGTCCTTCTTTTCAGTTTCTGTATTTTAGATCCTGTTTGTGTATTAGAAATCTGTGAATATGTATCTGAACGGATTTTCCTGAACCATGTCTGCATTTACATTTTTTCTTTCTTTCAGACATAAAGAGGACAGAGAGAGAAGGAATATTCTTCAAGTGTGCATGTTTTTGTGTTTGCATATGTGCATTCATATACACAGCGAATGAGCATTTACCTTCCACTGGATGGCTGGTGTGGGACATCCGCCATGAGTAAAAATGAATTCTTGTTTACAGAAGCTTCATCTCTCTTAGTTTTATAACTTGCAAAATTCCACAAAATAAATTTCATTTCTTTATTCTATCATTCCTGACAGTATTCACGGGAAGTCAATTCAGGAAAAGGCATTATTCATGGACAGCTGAAAAAAATAGTTTTTTTTACTAGCTGGAACCCTTCCTCTGAAAAAGAATGGCTGACTGAAGAATTGGGGTTTATGTGAAAATTAATCAACTTTAAGACTGAGAATTGAGACTTGCAATTCTCTTTAAGGGAATGGAAAGAACCCTATGGAGTCTACAAGGTTTTGGATTAGCCTTTAAGTGGTCTCAGATGCTGCAATTTATCTCTCTTTCTGACTCCACCTTAACCTGACAGTTGTATCAGTTCAGACCCAGTTGGATACCTCTGGACTCCCCTCTGCTTTTGGCCCAATGACTCCAGTAGACACCAGAATGACTCTGACCAAATACAGTTACCCTGCTGCAGACTCGACTCTTTAAGTATTCTTTGAACCATTATCATTAATGAGTAGAATTAAACCAATATGTTTCCTGTGGCTAGGAAAACATAGATTTCTTTTGTTTTGGAGAGGGAATAGTAAATGCAGTGAGAGATTCCTTTTTCATCATCTTTAAATTATTTATTAATTCAACCCTCAAAAACCTGAAGACTTCCAGCTGTAATAATCATGATCACAATCACCACAGCACAGTTGAGACAAGAGTTATACAGCACAGTTGGAGAAGGCGAAGGCAGCATCCCTCCTCCTCCCTTTAGCCTGCTGAACACCGAGCATCACAAGTTTAACTTTTTCATTCTTTTTGTTTGTTTGTTTGGTTTTTTCTTGAACCAGCTGAAACTTCATCAGCTGCTCTCCACAGGAGAGTCCAAACTGCCAGGTTAAAACTCATTCAGGTATGTGAGTGTTTAAGTGCGCCGGGACACTGTGGTTTCTGTGCTTCTAACTGACTTTGTTCAATGTCCAGCACTCTCTAAGCTCCTGTGCCAGTAACTGGGACAGAAAGCAGCCCTGCTCTGACAGAGCAGAAAAGCATCGATGGGAGGGGTGCAGGAGACCTACCCCAAAATACTCAACAGCCTGCACTATTGCTCCAGGTTGGAGCATCATCAACAGGAGAAACTGAACACATTCTCTGACCGACTGTCCAAAACAGCACGTAGACCCCTCCGGCATTGCTCCTGGGAGGGCAGCGAGCTGGAGTCAAGCTCCCTTAAACCAAAAGCGGGAATGGAAGGAGTTTGTTTCATGCTGGA
Organism: Anarhynchus alexandrinus; assembly: GCA_008711295.1. Taxonomy (NCBI): domain Eukaryota; kingdom Metazoa; phylum Chordata; class Aves; order Charadriiformes; family Charadriidae; genus Anarhynchus; species Anarhynchus alexandrinus. The sequence goes on along the minus strand of VUYV01000182.1, from coordinate 1,960,216 downwards.
GATGTTCCCCAAATCAGGAATCTCCCGCACCAAAGGATGATACTTTTGCCTTCCGCAGTTGTGTTTGATGAACTAAGCCCTGAATTTCCACAGCTTTCCTCACGAGTACTGCATGTACTGACATTTCACGAGAAACAAAACACTCTGTTTGACACAGCTCTTCTGAGAGCTGGGCTTTCATTCAAAAAGACCTAAATTCAATTGTATCCAAACGAGGCTTTTTTTCCCCTCTGAATTTTCATTTCTGCTATTGAAACAAAAAAATCAATTATGTGCGCAGCCCAAATTAGGAAATGTAAACAACTTTTCTTTCCTCGTTGGAAGAGGCCAGACAGGCCGTCTTCACACATACACCCACACTGGAAAGGCTGAGAGCTTCAATCTAATCCTTCCATCAAGGGCTTGTAATAAATGCTCCAAAGATTTATTTTTATTCCCTTTTGTGTTTATTAAACTTTGGAGGGTTTCTTTTCCTTTTTCTTTTCTTTCTGGTGCCTTGCCCATTCTTTATTACGGCAGCTACAAAACATGGAGTGCCCTTTTCTTCTCGCCCTCTTTTTTTTCTTTTCCTTTTCCCCTCCTCGTCTTTCTAACTGCAGTACATGAATGACCATGTAGTAGGCTTTGAAGCAGCACATGCAAATATTTATAAGAGTAGCTCAATTGTTATTAAATGCAGTTGTTATGCTTTCCACGCTCTGGCAAGCTTCCCTAACCCCTCTAACCATTAGGGCCATTTAGGCTGTTTAGATTTCAGCTCACTGATAGCAAATCCTACTTGTATTTTTTTTTTTTTTTTTTTTTTTTTGGTAACAAGCAGCATAATGTGACATTGTTTCTCCCCCCTGTGTGAAATTTACACTCTGCTCAACACACGGGTCCCTGCCACGAGCCGGGTCAGGCTGCCTTTAAGGACATCCAGACGCGGTAAGGGAAGCAGCATGCGCGAGGCTGCTGGAAGGATGGGCAGCTCATCAGCTGTAGCAGCACATCTTTCCAGCAGGATCCCATCCTTCCTGTCAGGCACACTCAGGTCACAAATCCTCTCCTCTTTTCCAGGGAATGTCTCTCCAAGAAATTAGAAACTTGTTTAATGCATCTGGGCTCCTAAAGCCCACGGATAATTACTCTGCTCACCCCTCCTGACCCTGACGTGACTGCAGAATCCTGCTGGAAACCGCCTCTCTGCAATGAAAGGCGATATATAAATACAGTGAACCAAAATACAGGGGCCTACAGGTTATATTTGGGAACTGGGATTGGCCCTCAGTGGTAAATCAGTTGTACATCAGCTTTCCATTAGCTCTGCAACTCTGTCCTGCTGTGACATTACGTTATGAGCATATCCATTAGCAAATCAGTGCTTTTGGACAGAAACACTTGCACCACTTTCTGCTCAGACATCACTCCCAGTCTCTTGCCGGATGGCTTCAAAGTCAGACGGTACAAAAAGCAGTGTAAGAGACTTACTCCGATATTCCAGTTTTTACCTACAAAGCTGCCAACGTGCTATCACCTTTAGCTGTCATCAACCACCTGCTGTGGAGGAGGGACACTGCACTGAAAGTGAGAAAAAAACCTGCCGAGAGCACAGAGGATACGGCTTTCAGCTGAGGCCCAACAGCTCTGGAGCAGCTCCTCTCGCAGAGCAGGGTATGCGTGCACCGACAGTGCAGTGGAAGACACGACGGCTGTTATCGCCCCTGCTGTTGGTGAAGAACCCATGCCAGAAACTGGCAGCTAGGAATCTTCCACTGAAGGATCCCTAGATACATAATTTATCCATGGCAAAGGGGGGCGGGTGGTTCAAAATTCCACACTCCCTGATAACTTCAGTGCTGGTATTTACCGCACGTGGATATGGTGACACTTAACAGGAGAAACAGACAGACAGACACATGTAAAAGAAGACAGAGCTTTCTTCATCAGAAAGGCGGAAAGAGAACAGGTTGGGGATCCAACTGGTGGATGCCCTTTTGAGCATCAGAACAACTGAAGACTGAAATCTGAAACCACTTTCCTCTTTCACCACCAGTTCTGACCCCTGGACCTGTCCCTGCGGTCACACAGGGAAGCCTCAATATACCTTCACTAAGACGATGGATTTTAGAGTCCTGAGGTGATTCCCCTTGGAGAAAAACCAAAGAAACCAAACCTCACTCCTACCGGCACTCCTGCTGCAGCTTTTTAAACATGACTTTCTTTCACCAGCTCCACTAACAGAAGCCAATCCTGAGTTCTCTTATTTCAGTAACAAATTCTTATATTAGTTAACTTTTTCTTTCTTTGTAATGACAACACGGTGAGCTCCTGATATGCAGCAGGGAATCCACGCATGTAATTATTATGCCATAAATTGACTACGAAGACTCAATAAATGTCACCAGCAGATTCTGGAGTGCTCAGAGCAAAGACACTTGGTAGTGCTCACAGAGCACAAATGCATGGTTTATTTTTTCTGCCTACACTGTCTCTGTCAAGCTCTACACGTCCAAAAACTATACACCGGTGAAGGTCTAGGTGGGCATGGATTTAGAAAAGAATAATTACCTAAGTACCAGATTTTGTGATATATTTTCTCCTGTTGAACCACTTGCTATTCCTCTTTTAAAACAAACTAAGATGTATGACAACATATGAAAAGTTAAAAACCCCAGGACGTTCTCCAGATTGAAGAGATAGGTACAATGCGGCAAAAATGGAATTTTCTGAAGATATGTTTATGAAATGATGTGTTCCTTACTTAAAAACTGCCAAAGGCCTTCTGGTTCTGCTGCTACTTCCTCATTGCTTCACCGAGCCTGCATCAAAAGATGACTAGCCAAAGCTATGACCTCCATAGCACAGTGATCTGGTAGTCTGGTTTCCAGTTACCCAAATAATTAATGCCTTCAGGGTACTCTTATTGCTCTGGAGTTTGATGGACTTTGACACTCTGTCTTTTGTACTCTTGATTTCTGTAATGGTGAAAAATATCCTCCAGTGGTCTTTGGGTCAAAATGCAACTGGTATAGTAAGGACACTGAGACAGTATAATTAGCCACTGGAGAATCACAGAGTTTAGTTAAAGTTTAGTTTAAGTTCTCACAAAAACAAGTAGTAAAATAAAACTCAAATCATTGGTGGTGGTGTAGCAAAGCTGCTACATGGGATTCTTGGTACAAAACAGGTTTAAGTCCTGGCTTTGTGGGTCATTTTAAATATGCAAAGAGAAGGGCATCTTACTACATACTCCCTACTTCGTGTCACTTTGCCTCTACTAGCGCATTGGAGCTGGATATGAGTCCTACAGTGGGCATCAAACCCTGCCAAGAAAAGTTACCATTGCTGTTTTAAGGCTGTAACAATACAACCCATTTTAAAACTGTTTTGATGTTTGGGGTTTTTTCTTTGTAATTGCTCTCCCTGGGCTGGGCCAAATCATGTTGCAAGTTCAACCTCAACTTTATTTACATGCTGCAGCTGAAACTGACTTTGGATGTTCCTTATTTTGGTCTGCAGACCATTGTAAGAAGGGCTGTAATTTTCCTATGTCACTGAACTGTCTGATTTAAGTGAATCTTAGCAGCCAGAAAGCCCTCATTTAAATCCTTTTTTCCCTTGGGCCTTCTCTTTCTGCCACCCTTTCCCAATTATTGTCATGAAGCTACTAGTCTTTGTAGGCTCGGTCCGAAACACCGTTTAGCCTGAAAAAATCCATACTACCCACACCAGCTAGAAAGAAGGAAGACAAAATACCTATTTTGAACAATCAGCTATGGCTTCTTCTCTCCTCCCTCTCCTATGGGTACCATCCGAAGAAAAACTGCTGGGCCAACGTCACGTATGTTTGTTCACGTACTATGAGGTGCAACACCAACAGCAAAGAAGTCTGGGCTATGACAAATCTCCCAAATGAACCCTTCTCAAAAAAGGTTTGCAGCTATTCTGTCACTCAAAAGGCAAAGGAGAATCGAATTTAACACCAAAGAGAAAAATTGCACCAAAGAGAAAAATCTGCTTTATCTGAGAAGATGACCAAGAGCCTCCGAAAAAGTCCACACGATCGTTCTCCTGCGAATGACAGAGAGGCGTTGCTGCCTCACACTCTCCGGCTGCAAGGGGATGGAGAGTTAACGTGGGCGCAGGCTCCCACAGAAAGACCCAGCTTCCCTTCCCAGACCACGCTATGAATGCTAATGCGCAGCAAGCAGAAAGGGATTAACCTCTTTTGTGCTTTAGGCCAGGCTTTAAAGACTAGACCAGATTTCCAAGTGTTTAGCACGCAGTATTTTGAGGCTTTCTTGTTATTGTTGTTGTTGTTTTAATTTTTCCAAATGTCCCGAGAACGAAGTCTTCCAACTGGATGTTTTCTGGCCTGATTTTCAAAGGGCCTAACTGTTCTTGTGATCTTTTGAAAATCAGTTTTGGGTTTTGGCACTGAAATGGAGCTGGATGTCTCTTCGCCAGCTAGCCCCAGCCGTGGGTGCTGACACTTACAGAAAATCTTCACCTTAAATCTTGCCTCCTTCTTAGGTCACCTTGCCCAAAAACCTAAAGCAAAAATTCCCTGCCAGTCTTCGTGAGCTGGAGTGTAGCCACATATGTAGCAAGTACTAATTATTTAAAAAATTTCAAAAACATCTCTGTAGGCTTAGAGGCCAAGGCACTGGGCTACACAGAAAAAAACCCAAACCCTACCAAAGAAGCAGAAAAGTCAGAAAAATCCCCTGTGCACCTTTCCTCTCCCTCCCTTTCTTTCGATATTGCGTATCACCTTCAGCCTTTATCTAACTGGTCCATACAGTACTGGTCCATTGGTCTGTGCTGGGTGTCAGTGTGATCAGCTCCTATGTTTTCCTTGATGGGACCATTAAAGAATAAACACCCCACAAAAGTGACATGCTGTGAGAGCAGAGGCAGCAAGAACTAACCAGTGTGTGTGCCTGAGAAACAACGCTCATAGAATAACCCTCTTCAGGGACAGGCTCTTACTGCGATGTACCGCCCGAGCGACGCGAGTCTAACCTTCTCTCTGCGCCTCCTCTGTCTCCCACCACTGCTCATTTGCAAAGATTAGAAAATCTGAAAGTGTTTTGGGAATAGGAGAAAAATACTTAAGAAAAAGATATATAGTCCTTCCAGACAAGCTACACAATTTATTTTGGAGGAAATCAGTTGCCTGTGCAAGCTGTCCTGAACAAAAAGGAAACACTTGAGGAATGTATAAGAAGACACCTGAAAGTAAGGACTACAGACCCCATGCATGAGTACATCTTCAAATACATGCTAAGGTAAATCAGCACAGAGATTGCAAACCCTTATGTTATTACTACTTTACAGCCACAGAGCACTCCTGAGGCAATTACAAGCCACAATCCCGGTCCTTTACAAACTCTCCTATCCTTAGAGTGCTTTCTGTTGAGTAAGACTGAATTCCTCTAAGAAACTGCATTTTTCTTCTGCAATTCTGAAGAAAGTGAGGACTGCCCAGAAGACCAATTCTGCTATAAAACAAAATGCTCTGAGTATTCTAAATTGGAGAGACATGGATTTGACTGATGGAGCATTTGGTGGATAAGGAACTGGCTGGATGGTTGCACTCAAAGAGTTGCAGTCAACGGCTCCATGTCCAAGTGGTGAGAAGTGACAAGTGGTGTTCCTCAGGGGTTGGCACCGGGACCAGTGCTGTTTAACAACTTTGTTGGTGACATAAATGTTGGGACGGAGTGCACCCTCAGCAAGTTTCCTGATGACACCAAGCTGTGTGGAGCAGCTGACACACTGGAGGGGAGGGATGCCATCCAGAGGGACCTGGACAGGCTTGAGAGGTGGGCCTGTGCAAACCTCATGAAGTTCAACAATACCAAGTGCAAGGTAGTGATAGGACAAGGGGTAATGGCTTCAAACTGGAAGATGGTAGATTTAGGATAGATATTAGGAAAAAAATTTTCACTCTGAGGGTGGTGAGGGACTGGAACAAATTGCCCAGGGAAGTTGTGGAGCCCCCACCCCTGGAAGTGTTCAAGTCCAGGTTGGATGGGGCTTTGAGCAACCTGGTCTAGTGGGAGGTGTCCCTGTCCATGGCAGGGGGGTTGGAACTAGGTGATCTTTCAGGTCGCTTCCAACCCAAACCATTCTGCGATTCTATGATTCCAAACTTATAGAAGAGTCAGACTAAGCACTGAGCCTCGAATCAACTGCCTGGATCCAAACTTCTGAAGCTGGAGCAGGATCAAAAGCCAGTTGAAATTGCTGAAACCTCTTGCTAAAATGAATGGGGAAACTGTCCGATCACTTTCAGGAAAACAAAAACAAAACTCCGCCCCGGGGAGACTTGGTGTGACCACTGCCAAATACTCCTATTTCTCAAAAAGGAGTGTGGAGTCCTCCCAGGGGATGGCCCCTCTCGGGACAGAGCAGCACGCGTAGCACAGCCCCATGCCTGATCTTTCTCTCCCAGCAAGAAAGGCTATTTACCTATTTGCAAAAGCTCGAGTAGCTGGAAATGGGGTAAACTAGCACCTCACATGGCAATATTTGTGAGTCCCCCTCAGACGCACGGTGCTCAGTGGACACTTTCTGCCCCTGCCTTTGCAATTGCTTGAAAATTCATCTCCTGAAGAAAAGTGCCCTCACGTGAACTCACCAGACCCTCCCCCCTGCTTGCCTTTAAAGCTTTCCAGGCTGTTGGCTTGTTTTCCCTCGTCCATGCTGAAACGCAGTGGTTGGGTAATGCGAACAACACTGATGCATCACATGAGAGCTATTTTCAGGTCTAAATTTTGAGCCGTTGAGCAATGCTTAATTGAAGTAACCTAATTACTCAAGAGTATTCTAGAGAGCAACAAATGCTGATTTTTCCATTCTGGACCACTTTCAGCATATACAAATCTCCGTGCATTTTAGAAAGTCTGAAAGGTCTGACCTCAGTTCTCCTCTTCTCAAAGTCCTGTTTACACATCACCTGTCATGTAAAGGAGCCAGGAGGGAATGTAAACACAAACCATGCTGCTATCTTTGTTTCTCAACAAAGAAATATTAATCTTGTGGTATGTTAAAACATACGAGGTAAAGAAACAGCACAAGAGCTCACTCTCTCAATCGTAACCCCCTATAATCTCACCGCTGCTTATGCAACACTGCAGTTTTAATAGCGAGAGAGAAAAACCACATCTTTAGATGTGTCCCTCGCTCCTGGGTCAGATGCCATTGTAGCAAGCCCATGACCAGGCATTCTTCACAGGAGCTGACAGATCCTTTACTGCTGGGAAGATGCGCAACAAGCTAACAGGAAAGCGGCTGCGTCCGTCAACAGGCGTTTGAACAAGTGACAGAGTTACCAAAGCCTCTCCGAAACCTGAGTGAAGTTTTGGTCCCATTGAAGTCACCGACAAAACATTCCCATCGCTTTCAAAAGGGATAGGAATTTATCCCCACACTTGTAAGCACAAGAGAGGATTTTCAGCACAAGAAAACTGTCTCCAGCCTCTCTGCCTCCTGTTCTCTGTGAATTTAGTTTGCCAACAAAAGGTCCTTCAGCTTTCAGCAGTTATTTTGTGAACATTCAGGGAAGAACAACTCCTTTCAAATCCCCATCAGGATCCTTTGAATGAAATCCCAGGTTATCATGTATCACCACTGAAATCAAATATGTAAATAGATGTGTGTTGTGTTTGGAAACTTCTCAGGTATGTACTTTGCTATTCTGCTTACACTGGAATGTAAGAAAAATATCCTAGTGTCTTTCATCTCTCTCCACGAAGGGCTGCTCCTCTTTCAGCTAGGAATCATAAGCAAGAATTGCAAGTACAATTGCCTATCTCCTCTTAAAAAAAAAGAAAAGAAGAAAAGAAAAGAAGCGGGGGGAAAGCTCACCCGGGAGCACAAACCTTTCTCAATGGCAAAGTAAGAACCGACTTGCTGGCACTGTTCAGCACTGAGTTTTTATGGCTGCAATGACCTCAGTGACTTGAAACAGATCAGATTAACCTGCCGTTCACAAGACTGCCCAACGGTTTTCCCTGTAACAAAAACCTTTTTTCTCTTTCAGAGAAAGAGACTTCTTCTGGTTGCATGCTATTGAAGTGGTATCTTCAGAAGCAATTTGCAATAAGAGACCTCTCCATCGGTGGGCTGAAGAGGCAGGCAAGATCACAAGTCCAGCTGTATTACTTGTTCATTGTACTGCTGTACGCAGAGACATAGGGATGCTGACTGCAGTGCCTCAAAACCCCTAAGCAGTCTTCATACCCCCACAACCCAAGTAACCGTGAGTAATTTTTATCTAAGACAACATTTTAGCTTCTCCCCTCAACAGCAGACTAGGTGTAAGGTTAGATGTATGTGCATGCGTTTGACAAAGTCTATGTATGTTTATTAGTTTTTTAAAATCCTTCCTCTTCCTGGCACCTTTCTCATGAATTTCACTTGCACCGACAGCCCGGCCCGCAGGATTAAAACTGGCTTCATCGTGTTATCTCAGTGCCAATTTACTAATGAGCTATATTTGAAAAATATATATTGTGCAGACAAACTTTTATTGAATCCATCAGACTCACAAAAAAAACCAAAATTACTTCTGTTATAAATCTGTTCTCCCCGTCAGCATCCGAGAGGAGCTTGGCATGCCCGCACGCTCCGCATCCCTCCCTCCTCCCAGCTCCAGGGTTTCCGCAGGCACCGAAGCCGAGGCGGCAGGTGGGACGGGGGCATCCCGCAGCCCCGGCGGGACCCACCACCCACGGGCAGGATGCCCCTGCGCCTGCGGGGGCTGCGCAAGTCGGGCGAAGGAAGCAGCGCTCCTCCAGCAACACCGAAGGCGGAGAAGGCAGCCAGCCCGCAGGGTTGGGCCGCTCACGAGAGCCACAGGAGAGCGGTACTGCAGGGACAACCTGGGTCAGGACCCTCCCAGACCTGGGGACCACGGGCGGTCTTTTTGGGACCCCATAAGGCAGCTCCGGTGAGCAGGATCATGATTAAGCATGATGCTTGGAGAGAAGCACAGGCATACACTTTTAATGCTAGAAATCAGGCTAGTATGTTTATGAGGCTAACCTCTCCAAGGAAACAGACTTAATACTGCTTTTAAGGTAAGTTGTGGTTACTCATCATACGTCTATGTCCATAAAATTAGGCAATTCACTAAACGTCAGTTCGGTACAGCTTGCGCTCTGACAGCAAACACACTCATCACAGGCTCCGACTTGTGCCTTTAGTGCTGGATGACTTGAGCTGTGTTTTAAGCCTCTGAATACGCATCTGCATTTTAATTTTTCTGCGTAGAAGCGCTTCTAATCGCAAGTATGCTACAAAATCCAAGAAGATGGCTGGAAATCCCTTGGATATATCCTGAGGATTATACACTGCCACGGCGCCGCGAGACTCTACAAAAATCTACTTTACAAAAAAATGTACCACTGCAGAACAAAGCTGTGCTGGAGAGAAAAAAACACAACTGGAAAACATTTTGAATTATTTAGAGAACTAAGAAAACTTTCCCCAAATCCAATTTTCTCCAACAGTGTCACAACAACCACAAAGCCGTCATACATGACAAACTCGGTGGTGTTGAAATCAAGGAAATGGCAGCGAAAAGACATTCTCAGGCTATTTCACAATTCAGTTTAAGCTGTTCACACTGCTCTGTTTATGTGTCTCTCTACCTTAGCACAGAATAATCCAAATATCATTTCTCTTGTCTTCAAGTCAAACTTCTTATTTCCCCTTTTATTCATCTACAGAGTGGTTCAACCAACTGGAAGTGAATGTACGCCAGGTAAGTTGTAAAGTCAGCCTGAATATTCAGCAGAATAACAGGGCAAGAAGCCTACCACTCTGCTTCACAGAAGGAGCACAGGCATTGGCTTCGCTTTAAACACAGTCCTGCTGAAGTCATCCTATGAGCTTTCCTACGCAGTCATGTGCTTAAAAGCTTTCCTGCCTCAGAGCCCCCAGCAGCGAGGGAGAACGGGGTGAATCCAGTCCTCATGAAGCTCTTCAGACTGAGAAGAGCTCACAGGAACAAATCCTTCGTGCACCTCACACTTGCAATGTGATTTTTGTTACTGCTTTCCCAACCTACCCAACCTGTGTTTTGGAGGGGGGTCCTCTGTGCACAGGAGCAATAGTGGGTCATAGCTTTCATGCCTATGCTGTTAGTGGCCTTCCAGTTCAAACTCCTGATGGGAGAGATGAAAACAAGCGCCAGCTTTCTGCGAGCATGCAGAGATTTATCTGCTGGCCTGAGCTCATCTCATTGACCTCAAGCTGGCCAACGGACAGCCACCTGCTACTAATATGGATTAAATTCCAGGCTAGATAAAGCCACCCAGTCTTCCTCCAGAATTTTTCTTTTTAAAATGAGAAGACAGTGCAGTTTTAGCTGCAGTTTTAGTTGGTTAATGTAGATCCCTTGCACAGAGATCAAATTAAATAGTGCATCCCACAGAACCTGGTAGGGCAGCAGTCTTTGCTCCATCGCGGATGACTGAACTGAGTAAAAGTATACTATAAACCATGTCCTAAGTTGCTTTTCCTGTTAACACGGACCTGGAAGGGGCAGTGTCCTACTGCCATAGGTCTGGAGCACAAAGTACTGCAGACTACCGCACATAAGGCGATGTACCTTTGAACTGCTGTCTCCTGAACAAACCGTGAACTATCCTTTTCCTCCCTCTATCTGCATACTTATACAGCCCCACGATCACAGTTTTTAAGTGCACATCTATCATTCATCGCAGTTGGTGGTAGCTCTTTTACTTTTGCTGCCTCATCTCACTTGGAGCTCTCCCATCATTTCATTCCTTTAAACCACTCAGCCATTTCCCCTCTTCAATTAGTCCCTTAAAACTTTCCTTCCTCTTTAAGCTTGTGATTATTCTTTCATTAGAGCATTTTGTGGTGCCCTCTAAGGAGAACAAAATGAAATAAAACCCACCCACCCCTCCAATTACACTGTTACATTCTGTACAGTGGAATAATGTACAAGTTGTAAGAAACCGAGCCAATGCACAGATTGATAATGAAGGTAACACCACCAAGTTTCACTCTCTTCTGGAAGGGGAAGAGAGTAAAATTGAGTATACAGTCATAAAATATATGAAATTAAATAGGCCTCTGCAAATGAAAGTTGCCTGTGAAAATAGTTTCCAGGTCTATGGTTTTAATTACTACATAAATGAATGGAAAACAGGATTAAGGAATTTGCACAATTGTTACACATCATATTTGGAATCGTAGCATTTTTTTCAGCTACAATAGCATGAAGGCATAATCCAATAAAGTCCAACTGAACTGGATCCAGCTTCTCCCTGATATTTTGGTTTGGTAGACAAGAATCTGAAATCATTCTCCAGCAGCACTCTCATGGGACTGAAACATGCAATATCGGGGTGATTTTGCAAAGCTTCCTCACTTCTTCTCAGGCTTTGGATTTTGATTTGCACAGATTAAAAACATTTATGAGTTCCAGTCATTCAGCTTTGCTCATTTACCAGCTCTGTTTGTAAACAAGACCAGGGTCTCCTCTAAAGGAGAAGTCCTCTGAGTAAACAAAGCCATCTGGGTACAAACGCCAAGCGTGCACAGGAGGAAAAGTGTTAAAACTGCTCTTGTGCCCTTGTAAGAATCCATTCATGTTTGCAAACACAAAAGCTTGGGGGTTTTCATCCGTGGCTAGAGCACACCTTTCATGTTTTCCCCCTTTCCTTTTTCTGTTTTTCTTTTACTGCCATGCGTGTTGATTTTAGCCTGAATAAACCGCTCGTGAGTGACTGTTCTTTGCACATCTTCATGTAAGTCAATTACCCAGGAAGAATTTAGCATGCAGTACCAGCTCATTCAAGCTTTTCTTCCTCAAGCTTAAAATGTCCCTAACTCTTCTCTCCTTCACCAGCCTGCTCTCCATCTCCAGCTGGACTGAAATCCGGTAAATATTACACTTACAAGGTAACAGGTCTGGAATGTGAAGCATCTAGAGCTCAGCAGAGTCTCTCCTTGGCGTCTCAACATATGTACTTTGGTGCCTAGTGCCAAGCAGTATTTGACTGCCTTTATTCAATTCAAATGAAGATATTAAATCCCAGGACTGTCTAAACATTGTTGACCAATCAAAACCATAGTTAAGAGAAATGCCTTCCTAAGGGAAGAGACAAGTGCTACTTGCCTTTTTAGAGTTCCCAAAAAGCAAAGTGTCTCAAACAAACCCTTCAAGCTTGAGTATACGTTTAGATTTTTGTTACCATCCTTCATAAATGAAAGACAAGAGAAAGAAGATGAAGGCTGCTTTGTCATGCTTTGTCCTCCTATCGGAGCCTTCCCCTGTGACATCATCATCTGCACAACAGCAAGGACCAACTCACGCAAACCTCCAACATTTCTAACAAGGTTTACAGAATAGCAATGAGAGCCAGCTGAAGGCCTCTCCCAGATGGAGGGTCTGGCAGACATTTGACCACTGCCCTGCTTATACGGAATTAGCCGTATAAGCTAATTAAGGGGGAATGGCTTCAAACTGGAAGAGGGAAGGTTTAGATTGAACATTAGGAAGAAGTTTTTCACTTTAAGGGTGGTAAGGCACTGGAACAGGTTGCCCAGAGAGGCTGTTGAGGCCCCATCCCTGGAGGTGTTCAAGGCCAGGCTGGATGTGGCCTTGGGCAACCTGGTCTAGTGGGAGGTGTCCCTGTCTATGGCAGGGGGGTGGGAACTTGATGATCTTCAAGGTCCTTTCCAACTCTAAATCATTCTATGATTCTATGATCTTCCACAGCTACGAAGGCAGAAGAGGATGCATTTACTTGGCCTTTTCCTTGCATGCAAAAGATACCGCTGATATTGAAGAGTAAGAACAGAGCCATAAAGCAACAATTAAGTTCAAATTCTCTTTATAATCAAGCATTATTGAATGGCACTACACAGCATGGCTTGGGAAGGAAAACTCCAAGCATTTCTCCCCTGCTAACCTAGAGCTGCGTCCATACAGGCTCAGTCTTGACAAATGCTAATTTCCAAGTGCTCCGTTCAGAACTGCAAGACCCCCTAAGGTGGGAAGAGCTCTTCTGAATTTATTGTTTGCTCCTACTAACTTAACTGTGTGGATTAGATGCTTCATGTCCAGCACAATGAGTTAGGAAGAGACAGGACTCTGAACTTAATAACTTATCTCCCATGTGGATACAATGGCTGACCATGCCTACATACCAACGCATGATTAGCTCTGAATGGTATAGCTGGCTACACTGTAAAGACTTCTTAAAGTGAGATGCACTGACTTGTTCAAGAAGCATTTATCGATCAGGATCAAGAAAAAGGATAATACAGTGTGTAGAATTCAAAACGCAGGTAGGAAATAAACCCATCTTTCTCCTCCTTCCAGAGCAGTCAGTGGTCTCAGAACTTTCTCAGCGGCACTGTAACTAAATATAAATGGATTTTCCTCTTTTTGCAAATTACAGAACTGTTCACCTACATGGTTTACCTGGATGAAGCTGTAGCACTGTTGAATTAGTAGTCCCAGTGAAAGTAGCAAAGAAGACTCAACTAAGACATCTACACAATACAGAGAAAGTAGAGGTGTCCAATATTTCCTCTGAGAGGTGTTGTTAATAACAGAAGTCATCTTACTCAGTGATAGAAAGTTTACCTCAAATATAACATTACTAATCTACATATAGGCTCTATGGTGCTCACACACCTCAAGGCAGAACATTATGCCTTGCTAACCTAATGCTCAGAAGCATGGAAGCACACTCTCCTCCTCACGTGCATTTCTCTACTGAAGCTAAGGAAAGAGGACTACTCCACAATGCCTGTAGGACAGCTGCAATAACACTAAACAGAATACTATAATCCCCTATCCATTAAACCACCAGCTGAAGAATCCTTTTACCATTAAGCCTGGCCACCCAAACTGCTCACAGGTAAAAAGACCCTACAGACAGGTAAAGAGAGATTGCCATGTGTGCAGAGGACAATATCTTGCTATGATCTGCCACAGCCACCAGCAGGGAAAGGCAAAAACACTTCCATCTTCTCCTGTTGTGAAGGAGAGACAGCCAAGGCAATAGATAGACAGCTCAATATTAGACATGAGAGAAACATAGAGTATTGTTAACTAATGGCTCCACTTCAGTCTCTCCTTGATACCAGATCTGGAACTGCATTGTCCTGGACCAAAATGCAGGTTTTACCTCTCAAAATACAACGTAGAAACAAGCAGTATCCCTTTGAATCTGAAAAGACGCCAATACTCAGCACAGATGCTTATGCAAGAACCTCTGACTATGGCAAGATGTGGGAAGACCACTGCTTCTCAGACCCTCTTGTTCCATTTGAACATTTTTTTAATCCAATGCTAGAAATTTTCTAGATACTGATGACTAGGAGTGATTTATTCCAACAGTCTACTTTTTACTCAAAACCACCCTTTTCCAGTCTGATCTAAATTGTGGCCTCCAACCTTTACTGGTCCAAGCACATTAAGAGTGAGTAAATGCGGCCATTATGAGCCTCCCCAGCTTACTCCAGAAGACTGATACAATTAAAAAAAAAATAAAAAATGTATTGCCAAAAAAACTATAGTCAAGGGTTTGAGCTTTTCAAGTTCTAATATTTGTTATTGCTATTACAAAACTTTGCTATTTCCGATANTGAGTTTTTATAATTATAATATTTATTAATGAAAAAAAAAAAAAATAAAATTTAAGAAAATAAAAAAAAAAAAAAAAAAAAAAAAGAAGAAAAGGGAAAAGAAAGAAAAAGAAGAAAAAGAAGATCGTTTCTCTGAAACATTTCAGGCTAACATAGTAAAATGTCCTAGACAGCTTTCTGAGTTTTGAAACCATCCCATTTCAAATATTGGTTAATGTAAATCTGGAAAGTTGCCTTGTCTGGAGTAAAATCATATACAGACTGAAAAAGGATTAAATTTTTTGTTACAATATATACACTTTTTATATTTTAACCTATTAGCATCCAGAACGGAAGAGGAGAGTTGGAGAAAAGAACAAACGGAGAGTGGCACAGGTCACCGCGACAGCTGCTGCTGCAGGTACCCACTCTCTTTTCACAACACACAATGTGGCACAGAGCATTACAGACACGACTATTATTTTATAGCGTGACCCCTCCTTGTGACAGGTTAACACATGAGGAAATGGCACAAGCTCGTACCATCGTGGGCACTCAGTTCTTGTCTGTGCTATTCATAGCTGAGTGCTCAGGTTTACAAGGCTAGACTAGTTTTCCTGTGTCCAAATAAAACAGCTAGATGGATCCAGTTGGATTTTCCAAAGCACAAGATAAACGTCTTTCCCCGAGACGCTACAGATATCAATCACTCCGAGTGTGGCCACTTGCTTCAGATCCATCTGCAGAACATTGGCTTTTAGATATACATCACCAAGACTGAGTTTCTGATTCCTTTTTATTGGCGAAATGTTATCACACACCAAAGGAAACATCATGATAACGTAACGGTGGGACAGGACTGCTCTGCACCAGAGGTACCTGAGCCACGGGGGTACAGACACACACCACGAGTGGGCTCACAGGACCGCCAAGACAATGGAACTACACCCAAGCTTAACAACAGATAACTTTTTGCCTGCTATTTTGAATGGTGATTTTTGCTCAATTAATTTCAATCCTTTACTTTACCTGAAGTTTCACCTATTTTGTTTTACAATTTTTGCAATAATTGCAAAAAAAAATTGGCTTCATGTTTGCCAGCAACCTACTGCCTGCTTTTTTGGGCACACATAAATGTTTGAGACAAAATTCGCTAGAGAAAGAGGCGTGCAAACACACACACACACATATATATGCACACAAAGAAACCAAAAACATAAAAGAATATATATTTCAGACTAACAAGATGATATCCAACTAAATATTAGAAAAAGATGTTCTAACCATTTATGATTCAGAAGGATCCAAAACTAACGCAGACTCCAGACAGAGATCACATTCAGTGAAAGAGCTCCACAAATTGCATCATACAACACCACGACTGCGATAATGAATATGGACAGCAATTACAGAGTCAATGTCTGCATTTCTTAAAGAGCAAAACAGACTAGGAATGCATCAGTGGCTTCTCGGAATAACCTAAAGAATGATTTGAAAACAGATTAGTTCAAAGGATCATGAAAACTATGGTGACTCTTCACAGCAAGTTTTAAATTTTCTGCTCTACATGCATTATTAGTCACACTTCCTACTGGTGGGGCTCTGCAGGTATTCAGCTGACCTGTGCCTACAGAAGTAGGGCTCCAGGAATAGTCTTCACTGCTTTAGTCGTATGACACTGGCACAAACTACACAGGATACTTAAACTTCTTAAGAACTATATTCAAAGGGCAGATCACACTAGAAAGCAGGTTGTGAAACAGGGAATTGTCCAGAGAGTTTGTTGTTGAGTTGGATGTTCGGTTTGAAGTACTGGTTGCATATCAGAGTCCTTCTAAACACTGGTACAAAAGAGCACGTGGCAGTGAAATATCGTACATATTTACACAAAACACAGCATGCTTCAGGACTGCTCTAGCTCTACCCAACCCAAGGCTGACCTACTATCAAAAGCAAAAGCTCCACACTTCAGAGGTGGAACTTCAGAATTCCCAATGAAGGTGCCTTCAAAAAGCACACACAAATTACATCTGTAACGAGGAGGTGATGCCTTTTTCCTTGCTTTGTATATTTGATACACAGGTACTACAACACTACAGGATCACACATTCAAATGAGAAGTATGGGACACCAGCTAACCACCCTATTGTCATGCCAAGTAACAAAGAACAAATATTTGCCATTTCCAAATTTACAAAACAATAGATTATTTTACATACACAAAAGCATTACTGGAACCTAGAAGCCATGAAACCATAATGAGAAGTAACCACAAATACTGAAATGACTGAGAAAATAATAAAAACCCCCTGGTTCAACTGCAAGGACATGGCAAGACAAAAAGGGTTGATAGTGTATGGCAGATAGATGAGTTCTCACTGCAACACTGCAGCAAAAATATTGTGCTCTCAGACTGCAAGAAAAGGTGAAAATCAGTCTTGTGTTGCAGAAATTAACTGGGATCACACACACACACACACACACAAAATCTTCCTTTCAGTGCTGGACGTCTGTTTCCATTAGGATAGTGTCAAAATGGAGAGATGTCAGAGCTAAGCAAGGAGACCTAGCGGCTCCAGAGTCTGATGAAAGACAACAAATACTGAATACCTATGTGAAAAGTAATGGAATAGGTCAAAACTCAACCATGCGGAGACATCTGAAGCATATAATCATCAAAAGCGACAGCAATTTTTAGGGCAGTAATATTATTACCTTGCTCACTAAGAGAAGTTATGGAACTGCTGCATTACTTTTTTAGGCACTCCTGGCCTCAGGATGATAAAAACTGAGAAGACAACTGAGTGGACCAGAAAAAGTAAAGTGAAGAACTGACACCCCCCCCAAAAAAAAGAAAAAAAAAAGAAAAAAAAAGAAAAGTAGCATCTTTTTAGACTGTGATATTCATGTAGTTTTCTATTTGGTTTGACATTTGGTTTGACAACTCTAGCTGGCAGTTAAGTGTCTATTTTAAACCAATAACCCAGGTGGCCTCTAAAAGTAGTGCAAATGGCAACTTCCAAAAACTTTTACACTTGGCCTTTAGAAGTAGACTAAACGAAAAATGACACGCCAGCAATGGTGGGGAAACAGACCACTTGCCAAGCAAATCCTTTGTAACCTCATCTTCTACCCCACCATGTATGTAGCTGAGCTCTTAACTATACTGTCGAGAAGGAAGGAGTAATCGGTGTCTTCTCGCATAGAAACACCAACAAGTTTGGGGGAGATTAAATATGGCACATCTACCCTCCAGATTTGCCACTTACAAATATTAAAACTTTGCAGTTGACTTCAAAAATGAATTAAAAGAAATACAACGCAAGCACATCAGAAGCAGACTCTGCTCTCAGCTCAGCTGGAACAAATCGGGGCAGTTCCCCCTGCAGTGGACACAACTGCTTGAAGTTTTGGCAGCTAAGGATCCAGTTCATGAATATACGGTAATTTATTTTGAAAATGAACTAAAGTGCTAATCTAGTGATTAGCCGAATAGCACCTACTTATGATAAACCACATCTCCGGTTAAACTGTGGCACTGCAAACACATAATGCCCCCTTCTCCCTTGCCAGCTACCCCAAGGGTGGAGGGAAGGACACCTGGATGCAGCAGGGGAGCCACTGAGACTTGAAGCCGAAGGGGAGAGAGAGGAAGGGTAAGAAAGTTGAGCTGATGTGCAAAGTAACATAATCCGTGGGATTCAAATATAGCCACTGGAAAAAACGATGCTTGGGAATCACTAATAATCGGAGGAAACGAAGCGCCGCTGCCCTAGAGACCTGGGCCAGGTACCGTGCTGGCATGAAACTCGAATAGCCTCTATCCAAAGAAACAAAGCACAAAGAACCCAGACTATTATGTTTCTCATAAATATCAAATGTGTGCTCTGGAATAGCAAACCTAGCCAACGTTGTACACTCAGTCAGAAAGATGACACGGATTTGTTTTGATTTCTTGAAAAGGGTATGAAAAAGTTACTTCCTAATTCTTTTGCTTATTTCAAAATAGAGGCCTGAGAGAAAATGCTCAGAAGTTATTTCTGCATTCTTTTCATAGCTTCCAGTTTTTGAAAGGGTATCAAATCCTAATTCCATCTGAAAAAAGGAGAAACAATAATGCAAGATGGGGAGTGTCAGAGCTGAGCTCTCTCATTCTCATTTGATAGCCTCCTGGGGGCATTTGTGGAGACCCCTGAGTAAAAGATACTACAGAATTCTACTCATCATCCCTTGGATTGTTGGTTAAAACACAAAAAGGTATGATCGTGACACTGTTCAAATTTGACAAGTGACTTTCACACACAGCCAGCAACTCAGTTTGCTGATCGCCATATATTTCGACAGAAGGGATTCCCAAGGTCTGCCTCACTTCTCCAAGCAGGTAGCAAGCTACAAACCGATTAATTGACCAGTTGGTGAACAAGGGCCACAGCACAACTTAAAAAAACCTGGACACAGACCACGATTAGAAGCAGAGACACAGGCACAGATGCATTCAGGCCCTCTCTCCACTCTTTTATCTTTCTTTTCTAAGGTCTAATGCACAGCCTTGGATGCAAAGGACTGTGGACACCTGCATGTTTTTCTACACTTACCTAAACTTTTGAAAAGATCAGCCACAAATTAACACATTACTCCTTACCTACTTGACTTTTCCTCATTGCTTCTAGTAACAATAACACCTACATATAAGAAAAGGCAGTTTTAAATATAGTGTCAAGCATGCAGTACCAGAAGGTTGGAATAGAACAACCTATGCTGTCTATTAAAAAAAAAGGGGGAGCGAGGGGAATAAGAAGTAATGAGGAATTAAAGACAGAACACGAGTGGAAAAATATTCAAACAAACTATTTGTTAGCACCTGGAAGAAAATAAGGAGTTGAATAACAGCTCACATGGACTTGTCAGAAGCAATTAGTGTCCAAACAATCTGAAGTGCCTCCAGGACTGGATAACAAGCTTTGCAAATAGAGGAGAAACAACAGATGACATTTATCTTGACTTCAGTAAGTTTGGACACTGACACACCCATTAGCAAATGAGGGAGATATGATCTAGACAAAAAAATACAGTAGGTAGGCTGCAAGACTGGAAGACTGCCCTGAGAAACCAGTTATCAGTGGTTCCTAGTTAAAATAGAAGCAACTACCCAACTAGGTGCAGCAGAGGAATGATATTACTACAGAGCTATAAAACATGGACTAACAAGTAAATTTGGGTTGCTCAGCCAAAAGAGACTACTGGAGGTGTTACATAAAAACAGCCTTCAGGTATGTGAACAGCTGCCACAAAAAGCAGGTGAATGAGCCATTTTCCATGTCCATCATGAGCCATTCTGAGTTGCAGCACGGAAGGTTTGTGCTAGATATCACGAAAACCTTTAGACATCAAGGGTAACGATGACGCACTAGAATAGGTTGCACCGGGAGGCTGTGGTGGTGACTGGAAGCCTTTAAGAAAAGGCTACACAAATACTATCGGGACTATCATAGCTGCAGTTTACACCCTTTTCTAATGCAGGACCACTGGAGGAATCTCTTGAAGTCCCTTCTCCTCCATGTTTCTTCTGTGATAACTGGCTGCTGGCGAACAGCTCGCATTCCCAAACAAGCTTTATGAATGCATCTCCTGATGCATATACACCTCAGATATATTTATACAATGTAATTCTGGAACGTATGTCATTAGGTCAGGTCCCAGAGGGTGCAGACCAATACGTGAACTCTACCAACATCAGCAGACCTGCCCTCCAGCCAGCCACAGCCGTGCCCAGTATGCAGTAAGAGCTGGGAGTGCCGAGCTGAGGCTGCCGCGCACAGAAAGCTCCCACTGCAGCCAGGGACAAGCTTCCAAAATCCTTTCTGCGGGAATGATTTCTACGTGCTCTTAAATACAGACATACAGACAGATTAACTTAAAAATTTAACAATGTTTCTTCGAAGCATTCTGTTTCCCGGGTAGTCTGTTGCAACTATCCTGCAACTAGCTAATAAACTCTAACAACTACTTAAGTTAAAGAGATAAGCCTTGTGTTAAAAGAATTTATTACCAGGGTATTTGAAATGTGTAATAATGCAAGTATAAGAAGTAAATTTTCCGGGGTATTAATATCAAGTTCATGCTTAAAACAACACACTAAATAATTATAACTGATACTCCATCCCCTGGTTTTGAATTCCCCAAACTAGGACGCTATGTTGTACAGTGCTTTCCTTCACTGGTGCTTCACTATCTTGGGATTGCTTCTTACATTGCTTGAAATGTTACATTCAGTGTGAAGAGTGATGGCAAAGTTTTAGTAAAATTGCTACGATATGCTTTTTTTTTTTTTTTCCCTTAGTCTTTGGCATTATTTCATGCTAAACTTTGAACTTGCTGCTTTCACTGATGTGCGTTTCAAGCTTAAAGCGAAACAGTCCAATAGCTGAAGCCAAAAGTTTGACCTCCATTATAACTGTTGTAATCTTCTGGGAAAATATCCTCTTGACTCTAATTTCTCTTTTCAGACTCACCATGCTGCTGATGAGAAATAATAGTTATTGGGGCTGTAAGGCCAAGATTAATGTCTGGCCCTGCAAAAAAAAAATAATAATAATAAAACAAAACAAAAAAACCCACCAGTAGCACTGAATGACACACGAAGTTTCTCCATGTCTCATGTACGATCGCTTCCTAGATAAGCATGCTGGACTAGCACAGCTGCGAGATGATGAACACTACCACACAAAGAAATATTTAAGATCACACGAAAGTCTCTGTTTTTGAGCACACATGCCTTTTGCAGTGGAACCGATTACACCATGGAGCATAATTATCTGACATGTCAGTTTAGACGGGAAGGTCCGTAGGGCTGGGAAAAGTACTGCGAGATCAACAGCGCCTCACGCAACAGGGTCCTGATCTCTCACTGGGGTTTGAGCAACTACTGTAACACAAATATTGCGGCATTCTTCACTTTGCCTCAACTGGATAGCGTTGTTAGATGGATGCAGCATGTTTCTATCAAGAAATATTTGGCCACGCTTCTACTGGAGTGAAATGATCCCTGTAAATACATGGACAAATTGTGGTTGGCCCTTGGCTCCACACATCAGAAAACCTCTCTGTCAGCAGCTGCAATACGGGGTGAAAGTTGGCTGATGCACTAGCAGGACCAGAATGGGAGCAAAGAAAAGGATCTCTGTTACTCGAGTTGCGGAGAGCCCTGACTCACTACACGCGGGCAGTTACAGCCTCCCCNTGGGGGTGGGGGTGGAATATTGAGAGTGAACTTCTTTCTCTTTTTTCCATCTTTCCGGCATAGAAGAACAAGACTGCTTTCACATAGATTTTTTTTTTCCTTTGGTGACATCAATAAAAGTTTAAAGTTCCTTGTCCAAACTGATGAAAAAATTAGAAACGACACAGAGTAGCTGCCATTGCCTTTGAACTAAGAGTGCTCATGCCTACCTGCTTAGCTGTCAGTACCCAAAAACAGTACCACCGCCTCGTAACACGAAAACTAAGATGGATATTTTGGTATTTACTTGAGGTTAACAAAGTCTCTAAGGCAGAAGCATCCCAGGCTCCCGCAGGCTTTCCAACTTCCCGTCAGAAACATGAAATCTTACCAGAAAGACTCTGAAGGAGCAAATGCCATTTGCCATGTATTTGCTTTTGGTGGTATTGGCTGCTTTTAGCCAAGTCAGCCACCGGCAACTTTTGCATCCAACCTGAGGAGCATGAATTGCAAAAATCCAAACTAGAATCTTATAAAGCTCATGTCACCATCCCCAGACTTTCACAAAAGCAGATACAACAAAGCCTCTTCCATATGTAGAACAAATTGTTTCTTCCACCTCGGAAAACTGCATGGGAGAATGAGAGAGTTTCATCGTGACACTGAGGATTTGTACTGCTTTGAGGTTTCCCATCCCTGTTGATGCCAATGTAGCAATCAGCTCCTCAGATGAGTTACTTTTTGTCACCAGTGGTTCTGTCAGTTGTGACTTTAGGTCAAGCCAGGAACCCCTCATCATTTGCTGACTTCACTCAAGGTTCATGGGAAAACCTGAACCAGTACAGATACAGAGAAATATATCACTTACGAAGATGGCATGAGAATCCATGGCATCTCCAGATATCTCTGAAATGCCTTAGGAAGAAGACAAGAGAACAGTGACAGGTTTAGGCATGTCAGACTTGGAGGCAAATAACAGAAAGTATTCTCCACAGGAGTCATTTTCACACTGGGACCTCTTCTGAAATATGTCTGTGAGGAAACCATGAATGAGGATAGATGCTTCCAAACATCTCAGAGCCTTAGAAGAGAAGTCTTCTCACTTGTGTATTTCCCAACAGTGGAGACCAAGGAATTAAGTTTAATTAGGTTTTACCAGGAAACCTGCATAATTTCATTTCAAAGAATACTCCACGAAGTAAAGCAGCTGCAGTGTTGCTGACAGCAACTTGTCTGCAGGTCCCCAAAGCCACAATGCAATGGTGAAGCGCTCCTCCTGCCCAACACTTCACTTCAGCAACAAGGCTCAGGCACTCTGCAATGCTCAGGGCTCCAAAACCAAACCCACAAGTGTACCCAGAACTTTGAAAAAAAAAGAAAAAAAAAGGTACGGGAACCAGAACATTACAGCGCGCATCCATACCTAAATATGCTAAATATAATGGAACAGGATAAACCATAGGCCTAGATCTTATTCTTAACAGAAGAATCATATGTGGACAATTATACAAAAAGGGGACTCGTACAAGGTTATAACGATGGTGGCCAGGCACGTGGGAGCATCCGTCCTCCCTTACTGGGTATTCAAAATCGCACACAGAGAAACTTGCGCTGGATTGCCCAGCACAGATTAGTATTTTTCATCTATTGCTATTTATAAGAACAAGTTACTCTCTCCTCCTCCTTTTTTTTTTTTTTAAAA
>VUYV01000182.1:1919038-1935281 GCA_008711295.1 Anarhynchus alexandrinus | reverse complement strand
TTTTTTAAAAAAAAAAAAAAAGAGTGGGCCTCACTGCTCAGCTATTCTAACTGGAAGATTTAAAAAGCGGTCAGGAAATTTCAGGAGTGCCTTGCAGAGAGTGGAGGAGATGAAAGCGAGTCCCACGGCACAGGCTCTGTTCCTCCCGCCCCACCTCTGCCAGGAAGCGCTCCTGTTCCCCTGGCAAGCAGCGCGCCTGGCTGCCTCCTCCCGCTCGGCCAAGGGTCCAGAGAACAGCCTTTCCAAACTATTCCCTGGCTGGAGGAGGAAATGAAAGCAAGTCATTTTCAAGAAAAGCAGGTTGGATTGTCCAACACTCACTCTGGGGACAAAAAAGAAAAAAAAAAAGAACAGAAAGGAATTATACAAGAAGTAGAAGTGTAACAGAGAAGGGAAAGCAAAAGAGCAAAAGAAAACTGTACATTTTTTTGCGTTGCTGAGAAGTCAGGATTCACAGACTCAAAGCACAGGCAACACATCTTTAAGTGATTATGATAAAGACAGTGGGTAATAGATGAATGTTAGAGACAGAGGGAAGTGAAAGTTTTTAACCACATAAAAATCGTGTAATCTTTCCTGCTTCGTAACAGTAATTACAATTAAAATGATTTACACCCTGGTCCAGCATAAATCAGGAACAGAAAAGCATAGAGACTGTAAACCTCTCTTAGGGAAAGCCCTCCAGGCAGCAGAACTCAGTGCCAGTAGCTGCCTGCCCGCAGGAAACGCACACCTGCCTGCCCATGTGGAGGTGCTCAGCTTTCAACTCCTTCCTCTACTTTTCATCCCAACTGGCCTAAGAAGCTCCCAGGCAGCTCATTTCGGAAGATCCCTAAAACACCTCATGGACTGCATGGGAAATGTGGCTGCTCACTGAGCCCAGAGACTACTACAGAGATGGACAAGGAAGGATTAGGAGCTGCAGAATAAACAGTACAGCACAACAAAGCTTGGAGGAGCTCATCTGCAGAGCTTCATGTACAAGTAGCCCCAAATCAGGCTATTAAATCACAGCTGTCAGAGAGAAGAATAATGTTGACTATCAGGTCATTCTCTTTTATACAGTAACTTGTGAAAAACAGACTGTTCCATGAAGATGCCTGCTAGACTTACCTCCACTTTAGTGTTAAGAGGATGGACTCAATGACAGTATCAACTCTTGCTATTTAAGTACAGATATTCCTAATTCCAAGGTCCTTTTACTAAGTCCCAATTACTAGGATGAGTTATGATCCATTGTACCCTCCACTATTTTTAACACACGTGAAACTTCTTGACAGGTTAAGGGCTCAGACCTCTGGGTTGGGTAGGAAGAACACCTCCACTAACTACTTTGCAACATGGAGTCACCGAGTCACTGACTTGGAGGTCTCCCGTGTTTTGTGCTATTGAACATGGAAAAGAAAGCCAAAAACTTCATTTGCCTTCCAAAACTATGGTTTCTGGCAACAGAACTACCATCACAGCTGGAGTGTCTGGCCCCTTGCTTCTCTCAGGGAGAAGCTGCCACCTGTGCGAGCACTAGATAACCCATCACCACCTACTTCCTCCTCTGCAGTTCAGAGCCGAGGGTGGCATCACTCCAGCCAGCACAAGGGCAACCAACTCCGTCAGGCCAAGCCTTTACACCTGGTGCCTGCTGAGATATGGTAACTCTCTGATCAGCTGGTTTCTGGAGACCCCTTATTTATGCCCCTGGCACTTCAACAATTAAGCACCTTCAACAAGCCAGATGTAGGCACCGGTTTACTTTGAAGATGGAACCAAGGTGCTTTGGTTACCCAGATGTGACAGGAAAGATTCACAGCTTAGGTAGAAGTGATCATCTCATGTTCTGCACAAAATCAAGAAGTCAGGAATTGATTCAGGTTTAGCATTATGAAGGAGACAGCCATACAAAGATGCGTACAACGATGAGCTGAATCAATTGGACTGCAGTGCTTACACAGAAAACTGGAAAGGATAATGGACGTGTGCTTAGTTTGCTGGACAGGTAGAAATGACACAGTTCCACAATCAACAAGGAAGACTACTCAGGTCACAAAAGTGTGACAGAAACCAAATACATCCATAAGAAGATAAAATTGAAAAATGCAGCTATAGATTACAAACAAAAGTAAAAGAGCTGCTGAGAACTACTGTACGTCAGAAAATAAAAAAGGCAGGTAACATGAACAAAATCAAATGGGCATACTCGCTTCATGGCAAAGAAACTTAAAGATGAGATGTACGTAAGTACTAAGGAAGCTTAACAGCGGTATTCATCCATTACAAGGTAAAAACTGTTGAAATAATAATACAGAGATATGAAATATACTTTCGCAGATAAAAAAGCCAGGCAATCATAAGATGAAGACGTGATTTTTTTTTTAACTCCAGCAGCTACTCAGAAGGTCTTAAAACAACAGCTACTACAAGCAGATATTGTAAAACAAGCAAGACCAGATAACTTGCATCAAGACTTTTTAAAGAGCTGTCCAAGGAACCATCTAAATTATTAAAACTGGCTTTCAGTAAATCCTAAACACTGGAAAATATCTTAAGGATTTGAGGCAGAACATATTTGCCATCATACAATGCCTAAAGAGGGCAACCCATGCTATCTCACATATACAGTCAGCCTCGTATTGATCCCAGAAAATAATATGCAAAGTGCAGGAATGAGAAGCAGCTCAGAGGAACTAAGGGAGTACCACCACCATCAGCTCTCGAAAAAGCGATCCCACTGGTCCAGGATCTTAGCGAGAGAGACCGATAGTCCTGTTGGTAAAACTACTGTTCTAATATAACGTACTTGGGTGGCTGCACCACACTTAAGCTGGTGCTACATAATGATTTCATTAGGAAACAGGAACAACAGGACACCAACATGGCCAGGCAGTAAACGAATCAAAGCCTTGTATTTTTATGATACTCAAAATAGAATGGTAGATAGGAAACCGTTATTGGGAGACAGGCTTCTAACAAGGTCCCATACGGCTCATTTCACTGTACTCTGCTATCCAATATTTTTATCCATCACCTGAAAGGAAACTAAACCATTATTAACCAACTGCAGATGAAATAATGATATGGATGTGACAAATAATGAAGGCGATGCATCATGAATACAGTGACTTGAATCTTGAATTATCAAGATGTAAATGTCAGTAGAATCAATATGAAAATTCAACTCTAGGACTGAGAAACCAGACCATACTTAGAGAGCAGGAGACTCCATTCTGAGAGTCAGCACCTCTGAAAAGGACTTGGGGAGGGGGGGACCCCGCTGAATAATTACCCAAGTAAGAATTTTTACTTCTTGCAGAGCTCCTGGCAAAGTTATTGCCGAAATTAGCCGCATAAATGGTATAATATTGAATTAGAGCAGAGTCTGCAACATGCATGTACTTGATAATGGCACAGCCACTGTTGAAATGCTGTGTCCAACACTGCTGTCCACAATCTCAGGAGTATGTGAATAAAGCCAAAGAGCTTCAGAGGGAAACTGTGAGAATAACTGAAAAGGCTAGGAAGTATCTCAAGGAGCACAGCGTATTAAACTTAAAAGAGCCATGTCTCGATCACAGTCTGTGGATCTGAAAAACACTCAAAGTTGGGTAAAACAGCCTATGCTGAGCTCCTGGCTGCCTCACTGCAGGGTCTTCCATCAGTCATGCCAGCTTGCTCTCAGCCAGACCACTTCCTTCTCATGCAGGTGCCTACACAATGCCCACAAATTTGATAATGGGTCTTCGAAGGTTTAAACCAGATTCAAATGCTATAAATTAGAATCATAGAATGGTTTGGGTTGGAAGGGACCTGAAAGATCACCTAGTTCCAACCCCCCTGCCATGGGCAGGGACACCTCCCACTAGACCAGGTTGCTCAAAGACCCATCCAACCTGCACTTAAACACTTCCAGGGATGGGGCATCCACAACTTCTCTGGGCAACCTGTGCCAGTGCTTCATCACCCTCAACAGTAAACAATTTCTTCTGAAAATCTAATCTAAATCTACCCTCTTTCAGTTTTAAACTGCTACCCCTCATCCTATCACTACACTTCATGATAAAGAGTCCCTCTCCATCTTTCCTGTAGGCCCCCTTTAGGTACTGGAAGGCTGCTACAAGGTCTCCCCAGAGTCTTCTCTTCTCCAGGCTAAACAACCTCAACTCTCTCAGCCTGTCTTCATAGGAGAAGTGCTCCAGCCCTCTGATTATCTCCATGGCCCTCCTCTGCACCTGCTCCAACAGGTCAATGTCATTCTTATGTAGAGGGCTCCAGAGCTGCATGCAGTACTCCAGGTGGGGTCTCATGAGAGCAGAGTAGAGGGGCAGAATCACCTCCCTCAACCTGCTGGCCACGCTTCTTCTGATGCAACCCAGGACGCACTTGGCTTTCTGAGCTGTGAGCGCAAATTGCCAGCTCATGTTGAGTTTCTCATCAATCAACACCCACAAGTCCTCCTCCTCAGGGCTGCTCTCAATCCATTCTCCACCCAGCCTGTATCTGTGCATGGGACTGCCCCAACCCATGTGCAGGACCTTGCACTTGGCCTTGTTGAATTTCATGAGGTTTGCACAGGCCCACCTCTCAAGCCTGTCCATATCCCTCTGGATGGCATCCATCCCCTTCAGTGTGTCGACTGCACCACACAACTTGGTGTCATCAGTTTCATGTCACACATCAAATGGCTTGGGATCAAATCTCATCCCAACAGGACACAGGAAGTACCACATAGATAAAATATAAACCAAGCTTTTTTCTTTTCTTTTTTTAAAAACAAATGAAAACCCAACCACCTGTGGTGGATGTTGAGTTCTCCCAGGCTTTGTAAAGCACGCAGTAGTAGTACAAACATGATACAAAACAGCATTTGGGGCATTTAAATCAGCAAAGCAGATTTACCTGACTTAGGCTTCATCTGAATAAAAGGCTGGGATTCTCAAAGGCTACGAAGTAATCACTCCTTTAGGTGCCGCTTAAAAGCCCAGCCACCATGACTGTTCTGCTCGCCTAAACAACCACGGCACAGACTCCAGTTTCAACACCACAAGGAAAAATCTGGAGTGGCTTTACCGACTCAAATTAAATTGCTCCAACTTTTCATCCATGCAAAAAACATACCTCAAAAGTTAAGTCATTACATCCTGAGCCACTTTGAGACATATCGAGTCAGAGAGGCTTTATGTAAAACCACATGCACCTTCATGCTATAAGCACAGCTCCCGTTCCCGAACTCCGTGGCTTTCCAGCTTGTAAACTCAGCATATATCACGCAGCAAATTGACTTTCAGAAGTTGTGCGCCAGGCTCCGGCTCTATTCAGAACTGACTTTTGAGTTTTTATTGATAACATAAAAACACCTTGTTGGCTTAGCCCTGACCTTTCTTTACAGTCCACTGCACAGGGATTTGCCACATTCTTATTCACAGCCCCGAGATTCTTCCCTGCCCTGGGCGCTGAGGTCTGATTTTGCACGTGTTTATAAGAAGCCTCTGGATGTGGACTGATGAGCTTGTAGACAAAAACTCGCTGTAGGGAGGATGATAGAGATATATTACAGCATGTTTATTTGCCAAGACCTTTGCAGTCAGATGGTCATTTATTTTAGACAGGGTGAGGTGTGGAATACCTAAGAAGTACAGGACATGAACTCATGCCTCCTTCTCTGCATTCTGCAGTTCTTGCCATATTGCTGCCATATGCTGTTCCCAGATGACATCTGCCATCAAATGCTTCCATCAATAAGCTACTAAGGTGTTTATTTTTAAAAGTGACTTTTTTTTTTCTTTGCAAAGCCTTATGCAGAAGAACATCTCCAGTGGCAACTCAACAAAAGGGAAAGCACCACATTACAGCAATACATCCCAATATATCTTGAAGATGTGGCCGTTCCCTGAAACAAAGGAACGGCCCTTAATACCTTATCCAAAGACTTTTGCAGTCAATGGAAAGGCTTCCAGTGTTTTCAGCAGGCTTTGGACCAGGGCCATTAATCTGGGGAACATACTCTCAAAAGGCAGAAAAATGGAAAGGTTTGACTGTATCACATGTATAGCTGGCCTTGTGGCAAGTGTGCATGAGGCAGATTCCTTTCCAGACTCTACCTCAACAAATACACTTCCAGCCAGAGAAAATTAAGTCTCCCAATAAAGTGGGTAAATAATAGGACTCCAACTTGGAAGGAGGTAAGTTCCTTCAGACACATGATATTGTTGTAACTCAGTCTCTGGCCACCTTTATAAAGATCTCTTTTTCTAGATCCTTTTGGGGCTCTTTTCTTCCCCGATTAGCAAGGGGAATGTGAAATTTCCAAATACATGGCTCCTAGCATCAGGGAATGCAAAGAAATGCAAGCTGGGATGGGGGAATCCAGATTCAAAGAGGGTGAGACAGCTCAGACCCCCAACAATCTGCTGCGAGTCCATCCTAACTGGGATGAAGCTGCTCCCTTAGCTCCGTTGCTTTCCAAACTGTATATCCTGGCAGGGAGCCTCTCAGTTCCTATCACACCACCAGATCAGAACAGCAGATTTATTTTCAAGAAAGCTGGAGCTTGTTCCTCGCTCACAAACCTAAAGACGCGTGTATGTC
Organism: Anarhynchus alexandrinus; assembly: GCA_008711295.1. NCBI lineage: Eukaryota > Metazoa > Chordata > Aves > Charadriiformes > Charadriidae > Anarhynchus > Anarhynchus alexandrinus. Next base: position 1,928,702 of record VUYV01000182.1, on the reverse strand, counting down.
TGCTGCAATAGCCTGCCATTATACGCTAGGTAAACACGCAACAAGCACAACAAATGAAACGTACAGACATCTTTCAGCGTACCTCAATGTTGAAATGCGGCTACTTCACTTCCAAAGCGTGCAACAGGAAAAATTTGAGTATAGAGCAGTGATTGGCACAAGACATGCACAGCCCTTGCTCTGCCAGGGAGGCCCAGAGCCAACTGCAACAGCCAAGAAAATTGGGCTGGATCTCTCAGAGATTGGGCGAGAATGAGAACACAAGGATGGTGGATCCAACACATCTCCAGGCAGTTTAAAATGTCCTATCGTGTTGGAGAACACAATACATCACTTGTCCCTCCCCGAGGGCAAACATCCCCTATACCCCCTGCAGGCATTTGGATGAAGAAATGAACCGCCAGCACTACGTGTGTCAGTGGACCTGACCCCTGGTATCCATAAATTTTGCTTACGAGGTATTTATTAAGTGCTCTGTTTCAGTATTATCCAGTCAACTGGATCGATTCCTGCATCAAACCCTCGAAGCACGAAGGCCAGGAACTGCGATGCAAAGGGCAGAGCTGCCCCTCCATCATCACATTCATGGGGGAGCAGAGACACCTCTCCGCTTTGCTAACCTGGGCCACCCCTGGGACCAAGCAGAGGTGGGACAAGGAACAGCAGCCTGCCACAGGCTCTGGTGAATGCTAGACCCTGACCACGCTACGCCTGCCAGCCACTTCGGCCACTATTTCAACCCGCTGCTGCATCTGAAAAGGGTAAATTTGCTGCATCATTTTTACACATCACCTGGAAGATGGAAAGTTCTGCTGGTGTTCTCCTTCCCAGTGTACATCTTGGCAGTCCCAGAGAAGATCTTTATGACTGTTTGCCCAAAGCCCCCCCAAAAAGTCATTTTATACATATTGGACAACACCCATTTAAAGAAGCAAGGATTACTCTCTGTTCAATTTGGGGTATCGGAGCGCATCTGTAAACACAACTGTGGGCACAGGATTAATAAGTATTATTGCGCAGAAGCCTTCATCAAGTACGAGATCTCTAGGTACTCTCTGACCACTTCAAAAGAGTCAGTGCTGCTAAGATCTATTAGGTTTTCAGCCTCCTGAGTACAAAGTCCACCCACGGGGTTGGGGTTTTTTGTGAGTTGGTGTTGGGTTGGTTTTTTTTTTCCCCACCCCAAGGAATGAAAACCAACATGTTCTGATTCCTATCTTTCAGTCATCACTACGGTAAAGATAAGTTACCATCGCTGCTTCAGCTGAGCGAGCTGCTGAATTGCAAATGCTATATGTAAACAAAAACAAGTAAGAGAAGGAACTTCAACAGGCTTAGCTGGCCTTTTAAAATTCAAGGCAGGGGTTTAAAAGAGATGAAGCCAGGGAAAACATTGGATACTAACACCGGCCAAACAGGGAAAAATAACGAAGTTGTAAGGCTGAAAAACTGAAATGGAAAGAATGACAGATTTACTGCTGCATTTGATGCACATAACCACTGATAGACTCTCCCCAGGAAGTGTTGAAATTACCATCACTGAAATGAATCCAGAAGCTAAAAATTAAATTATCTTTCCCAGAACACTCCAATTTGGGCTTTGGCAACAACAGATGTTTTAATGCTCTTAAATATATGCACGCGTGTGTGTGCACACATGCACACACGCACACATATACTTAAGTACAGTATCCCCTTTCACGCAAGACCTCCCTCCTAGTTTTCACAAAGTCAGACCGAACCTACGGTCATTCTGCAAAGCCTTTTCTTCAAAGTCTCTGCTCAAATGCACAACTGTCAGATTAAGCAACCCATAAGGAGTCTTACAGCAGCTCCAAGTTATGAATGAATGGTTATTTGTGAACTCGCTTGTCAAGACAGATGCGGTATTTGTCAGTGCAGTGTGGGTTAGATATGGTGGGAAGGAGCCAAACAAAGTGAAAGGTCAGTATCACAACATTTCCCTTTCCCCCCTCCCCCTCGGTTCACCTAAAACGATGCCACAGCTTTTGCCGAAGCGTAACACAGTAGTCTATTTTCATGCAACTTACCATGCTTATTTGAAAAGCAATATTCACACAAGAAAAGCAAAAGAAAAATGTGTGCAGAGGGAGAGGAGAACAGGAACATTTTGATGCAAGAGAGCTACAGCAGAGGCACAAATCCAAGGCAGACAGAAAACAACACATCTTTAGAAACTTGGTGATACTTGAATCAAGACCACCCTATGGAAGCTGAAACATAATACATTGTTTTTCTTGTATTAAAACGTAGTATTATGAGAATCACAGGTTAATTCATGTTGGAAGGGACATCTAGTCCAACCTCCAGCTCAAAGCAGGGTCAGCTGTGAGGTCAACTTATCATTTATACTTTTCACCGTTATTTATAATAACCTGAAGTCAGCATTGCACTGTGCTAGGTCTTATATTAACAACAAGAAGAGGCTCCTGCCCTGAGGGGGTTTCAGTGGGAAAAAGCTCATCTCTGCAGCGAAGATCCTGAATATGTCAATGAGCATCACACATGAAATTAAAAGGAACCCTCGCGCATTGTCCAAATTAAAACCTGAACGAAGGACAGATGTTCTGAAGATCCTCTCCATACCCTCAGTCCTAAATCTGCTGCAGGGATGCCTCTGAGGTCTAGCATCTCCTGGAAACCAAATGCAGATGCCAGAGAACCCAAACAGCAACACAAGATGTATTTCAGTGGAGCCCGTCTTGCCACCGTGAACGAGCAGTCTCTCTGCACTGCCACCTGAACTCATCCCACTTGACCTCCTCCACAAGGAGCCAGGACCTCTCCAAGCAGCATGCATGAACTGCCACGTGGTTCTCTTTGGAAAACCTTGCCGGTTTAGAGAACACTATGCTGCCCAAAGAGGCAACTTCTCTACTCTGGACCAACTTGCAGAGTACCAAAAACAAGTATAAACCTGCTCACCAGACAGGTCTAACGAAGCCAGGTCTAGCACTTCATTTCTCCAGGGCCGATCCTGTGCCATTTGAGCTAAGAGAACCACAGTACTAAACAGACTCATGAGTCATTCATAAGTTCAAAAACAACTGGTCACACTGGAAGGAGATAAAACACAACTCTTCACACTAGGTTGTTGGGGTTTTTTTCCCCAACTCCTCATCCTCTTGTCACAGACAAATCTTTGAGTTTGTCCTCTACACCTTGCAGCTGTATGTCTGGTACAGTTGGGTGCCCAGCTGCAATCACTTAACAGCAGCAAGGACAAGCGTGTGGGAGCTGTGTGAAGAAGAAACATAGCTGCTTCAGATGGACCGCTACAGGAAGCCAACCGACGGTGATGCTGGAGCTACGCACCTACTAGTCCGCATCACAGATTGAAAGGGAAACAAGCAACAGCCTGGGGTGGAAGGCAGGACACAAACTTTCCCTAAACAAATGACCGAAACAAACTTATTAGTCTAAACAAATCAGCAGAAATATCCATAACACAGTATCACATTAAACAATACCTGGGGAGCATATCAGCCTCAAGCTAAGAACTGCCTGCATGAAAACGTGCAGCATGTGGTTTCACAACAGGACCAGAAACATTTGTGTGTCTTCACTCATGACTCGTTTTGTCACCATACCCTGGGGTTCCTCTCTTTATCTGTAATACAGGAGCAGTGTAGCATAGACACTGCAAAGGCAAAAGAAGCCAGATGCCCAAAGGGTCAGCTTTTTTTCAGGATCACGGGAGTACTGAAGAGTCTCTTCTTTCCTTTCTAAAAAATCCTGTAAAGCATCTCCCTCTCACTGGGCTCCAATGCCCAAATGACAGATTTCGACGCAGCGAGAAAGATTTGAACTGTCTGGCTTCGTTCATCCCTGCAAACGCGCCATAAACCGGGCCCCAATTCAGGTAGCTAATTAGGCATACACAGAGCCTTAATGTTAATGAGTCCATTCATGTGTGTGAAGCTCTGTGCATGCTTCAGAACCGTGCTGAAGAAGCTCACCAAGGACGACAGCCAGGAGCCCTCATTCATCTTTTTGCTCAGCTCTGGTGCAGGCAGGAATCTCAAACTGACAGCAAAACGCTGGAAGTTGTAACTTTAAAGTAACTCAGTCATCCTGATGACCACTACTGTTCTCACCTGGCGTACCAAGGAAGAGCAAGGCTAAAACCAGCAGCTAATGAAGATGATGCTCTGCTTTCTTTGCACAATCACCTACTCACAGCCAGTCCTGCAATTAAGTGGAGCCAGCGAGAGCGGCATGAGCTCTGGGCACTCCCCGCGCATCTCCAGCCATGAGCAGAAGACAAGGGCACATTTCCAGATAGGTCTCTGGGACCACAAAACATTCACAGTGCCAAGGGGCCGGGGGGTCGGAAGCGGCAGAGGCAGTGATGCACGTCTAACCTTTTCGCTCACCAAATTAGAGTGAAAGTGCCTCTACAAAACAGACACCAGAGATAAACCCAAGGAGGGTTACAGAAAGGACTTGGGAATATAGCCCTATGTTTCTGTCTTGCAGGTTTTCTGACCTTGCAGCATTAAAGAGGGGGATCATGGGTGTTTTGCTTTTCTGTAGGCTTCATCCTCTGGAACAAATGCAGGGATGGACCATGTGCCATGCCAGACCGGCTTGTGGACCTCCCCCTCTCCCAGCTTGGCACCCTGCTTACAGCAAGTGGCTGGTGACTCACAAGCCAGGCAGGAAACACGCGTGGTGCACCCCACCATCTGCGCCGTATGGGTGGGAGTGGAAGAAGAGAGCTCTCTTTGATTTCAGCTGCCCTTGGTTAGTGCACCGAAGCATGTTATTTTATTATCCCTCTTAGCATGTAGAGGACTACCATCCAGAAAATTACCCTGCCCCTTTTTAAAGCCGTTTGCAATTTCCTGGGTTTCTTCATCACCACCTGGGAAGACTGCAGCAAGTGCCATTCATGAGCAAGGAACTGTTCCTCCCACCTCTCTCCTCAGGGAAGCCTCTCCTGGTCTCTCTGCAAACCAGAGAGTAAGACTGGCAAATGCCTCCTACGAGAGGTGCTCCAGAGCACGACCATAGGGCCAGCACAGCTAGAAGGTTTTAAAATCAGGTATTCCTTCAGCAACTGTTCCCGTATCATTAACAACATAGGAAATCCTGGAAGATGAAGTTCTGTGTTCTGCTCAATGCAAACACACGCGAGCTGTGCAGCCGTCAACATCGTTGTAGCAATGCAGCCAGTGCCGGCAGGCGCGGATCACGAGTAATTCTGGTACCCTGAAGACAAGGAGCCCACATCTGTATAATTGCTGGTAAATCGAGGCCTTGTTGATAAAGTAGAAGCATGTCATTGTGCCCAGCCAGTTTATAATGTTGTCTTTCATGAGGCGAACGCTCAGCAGAATGACGGTCTATGTAAAGCAATATTCATGGTACAGAGCTCCTGAGAAGACCAATCTCACCACCCAGTGCAGGCTGGAACCTGTGGAGGCTCCTTCATACTAAAGTAGTTTAAAAACCATGCAAAACCGGGCCCAAACCCAGAAGAACTGGGATTTCTGAGTACTTACAGACCTATCTCCAAGAATGCGGAAAACTTAAAAATGTACCTGCGTTAGCCTTAAGCCATCAGTACTGTCCAGCTAATTGAGTGTGATAAAAATTGCCACGAATGAAGATGACAGAATTGGGCCCCAGCCCCCGCATATACATTGCCTGTTTTTCTGGAGTATTCCCAGTTATGCATCACTATTACAATTTGCAATCCTTAACTGTGCTGGCGTTAAATTTCTGTTTATTACCAGTGCAACGGCGATTAGCACCCAGCCTCAAATAACTAACTAGCTTAACTACCAGGGCCTGGATAACCAAGGAAGCACTGGTAAGTAATAAACTCCTAATGCGATCCAGCTTTCACAGCAACCAGTATTAAGCACCTACTCAGGTAACTTCACCTAGGCACAAAATTCGCAAGAACCCTCTCCAATGTTGTGCTCCGCTTCCATATCCCACCTCCCTCTTTAAACCGCTCCGTAAAACAACTCAATTCCTGACTGCCAGCTGGACTCGGGAGAGAGTCCGACTCTCAGTATGTAATCCACGCTGTCGCGAGCACAACGCAGGCAGGCATGCTTGACAGACAAAAGCCTTTTGGTTTTGCCAAACCTCTTTGTAGTATTTTTTTCCGCCGCTCCTTTTCACATCTGTTGCTTTTGGGTCCGGCAGTCCCCGAGTGGCTGAACTGCCGCATATACTCCGACTCGATGTGTCTTTAACCTCGAGTGGACTGTCAAGCCAGATGCCCCCTTCCTTCCTCAGCGCAAACTATCAGTAAACCTTAGCATAACTTCACTTTGAGCCTTAAACTAACAGCATGTGAAAAGATTAATATGAATAAATTCAAAACTAATCAGATCCCTTCTTTAAATGTTGACACAGTATTATTTATATCCCATAAATACCTTCTTGACTAAAATTCATCCCAGGAGATTGGCATCTTGCCAGTTCTATTCATATTTACTGTATTTATACAGTACAGTTGGCCAAGGATAATATTTAAGACAAAATACGCCTTAGGGTATATACAATATCTCTTATAGTTTTCCTTTTAAATCTCCTCATTGCTAAAAATATTTAGTCTGAACTTTACAAAATGCCCCACAAAGACCTATCAGCGATCTGTAGTGATATATTGCTGACTACGAGTATAATTAGAGCATATTTGTAATACTTGGGTTGTAGTCAGTTACTGAACGCTAACAACTTGCGGTAAAAACTGAACCACTGATCTTTCCCATGCCTTCCTTCCAGCAGCTTTTGACCTCCAGCGCCTTCACGCTGATCCCCTTCTCCCTCCTGCCTCCCTCCGACGCAGCAGAAACCGTAGAGTTAAAAAAATTCCCTCCAAGACGTCTCGGGGAAAAGCGCCCGTGGCCGCCAGAGCCGCGCTTTCAATTTCTTCCTTTAAAAATATGGTGGAGCGATTTCTTCCTTTCTGTCTTTTTTGGAAAGGTTCGCTCCATCCAGCATAACTAGAGAGCAGTGGAAAAACAGTTAACCTACTTACTCTGATGTTAGCGACAGCCCTCGCACAGTAGTACTGGATCTGCCGCTAACTGGCCCTCCGATCCCAAACGTCTGATGCACTCTGTTGGTAGATACCTGCAATCTCCTTTGCTCTTCCAAAACCTCTATCGATACTTCAGTACAAATCTGGCCTCTGACACCACTTTAAAAATAGATCCTCTGTTGTCGACACCGTCCAAGTCACACACGCCAGATATTTTAATTTTCTGGAGAGTAGGAGGCTACATTTTGGACTATCGGGTCTTTGTAGTTCGCTCACGCGAGGCAAGAGGAGAGATGTGCTCGGGATGGATGCATTTTACAGTTCCCAGAGACTCTCTGTTACAGGGGCGACTGGACGAGCCAAGGCACTGCTATCGGTCTTCCTAACTTTTGCCCACGGGCGCTCATTCCTCTGCCCGGGGCGGGATCCGCCAGGTCTCAAAACAAAGTGCTGACTTCCACTAAAAACCACCAGCAAAATACTACAGCGTACCAACGTGGAAAACAGGCATGATTTCTGTGTGTTCTCGCTACGGCTATGAATTACACTGAACCTCTCTGCTCATACCCACTTGGCTCCAAATATACTTTTTTTTTTTAAAAAAAAAAAAAATTCTTCCCTGAGGGTAACAAGGGTGGAGTGTATTTATCACGGCTATTATGGATGGTGCCATAATTACAATAATAAAACGGCTCTGACTGCCAGGATGTCCTGTACCTGATGCTGTCATTTAAGAATAAAGGCAGAACGGGAGGCAGCTGCGCCGCGCGTGGGGTTCGGATCCCTTGGCTGGCATCCTAGGACTATCGCATGCAAGACGGAGCAAGCCCCAAAGCTACAACTCGCTAAACTAAAAATAAATAAGGGGGAAACGCGATTAGAAACTCTAGGATAAAGTTACCAAGATGGCTGCATTATCTATTTAAGCAAGAGGTACGCGCTTTTCAAAAAGAGACAGCAAGTATATAGGGCATCAAGTGGCGGGGGGAGGGTAAGCGAGAGAAAAGCGAGCTAAATGAAGAGAGTAGGGACGAGGTTTTGGATATGCGAACGGTGAAGTTATTTTCTGCTTCTGGTATTTCGCTTTCCTTGGTATGATGACGATCTAGATTCTTTTAAGGCAGTGCGGTGCTTTTTCTCTTTTTTTTTTTTCCCCTTTTTTTATACACTTAAACTTCACTACCCAAACAGAAAGGCACGCCGTTACGATTATTAATCATTCTAAGTGGATTTGGTCGGCGCAGAGCGCTTGTACCCGTTTTTTTTTTTTTTGCTTTTTGTGCAAAACGTGGCGCGGATCACCAGAAGGTCGTTAAAAACAGCAAGAGGCAGACGGGCTGAGGCAGGTTCCAAGAACCGAGGCTACCCAGAAGGGAAAACTTTTTCTGTACCTGGAATGAAAGCGCCCATGAACTGAACCGGGAGGTTAGTCAGAGTGGGAAAGAGGAGGGAGGATGCCTCTGTCCCTGTCCTCTCTGAGCACCAATCTGAAGAGCGGTCTGCGGGACAACGTTCTGGAGGGGCGCAGACAGAAGAGGAACCGGTGACTTTTTTNTTTTTTTTTTTTTTTTTTTTTTAAGACCTCCTTCTCTTTTCAGTTATGGAGAGATGGAAACCTGCCCGATCCAGACACTCCAAGGGAAACAACAGCAGTGGAAAGATATTGGCTCTTTTTGGAGGCTGCACACGGGGCTGCGGGGGAGCTAAACCCAGTGCTGGGGAGGGAGCGGGATGCGGGGCTGGGGGGGAGCGTTGCTCAGGTACACGCTGGTGGAAAAGCAGAGGCACATTTCGGGACTCCTGGGTGACTTCAAAGGGGGTCGGAAGCCTGGTGGGGCTGGGGGGACAGCTGACCCCCCCCAAACCACCCACCCACACGTACACCCCACCACCTCAATGAAACCCTAGAAGCCACCACCGAAAAGATGCTGAGGATAAGAGCAAACCGAGCAAAGGCGGCAGATGATGATGCACGGGGCTGGTATTTGAAGGCGCCGGGCACTGCCAAGCCTCGGGGGCGAAATTACACACATGCACAAGCACAGAGGACTTACTTTCAGGGTAAAAAGGCTGCATGTCTATTTTGTAAACTTCTTTGGCGTAATACTCCTCGTCGCTCCTCTCCCTCTCGCAAGTGGCGGCTCTGTGGTTGGCTTTCTCTTGCAGCAGGTCCCTGGTGCTGTTGTAGATGGAGATGACCTCCGGGGGGACCTCCTCGGGCTCGGGGTACTCGTCCGGGGGGCTGGTGAGCTTCAGTTTGCTCAAGATCTGGCCCCGGATCGCCTCGATCCTCTTGCGCATAAACTGATCCATGTCGAGGGTGCTGCAGGTAGACAGGCTGAAAGCCACGGTGGCCAGATCCACGGTGAGAAACACGCTCAGGAGATAGCAGTGCATTTTAAGTGTTTAAATACAGCGCCCCCCAAAAAAAGAGTGACTTTAACAAAAAACAACAACAACTTCAAAAAAAAATTAAAAAATTAAAAATAAAAAAAAGGGGATGTGTGCAAAACAAAGGGAAGATCTGCAGACAAAATGCAGTTAAAAACCGGATTGCAAGGGCGACTTGCAATCGAAAAACGCACGGGAGGCGTCAGTGAAAAAAAAAAGCAATAATAATAATGAAAAAAAAAAAAA